>CM032455.1:170338172-170496496 GCA_019049505.1 Pachyrhynchus sulphureomaculatus | reverse complement strand
AATTTGTTGGGGCATTTGATTTGGGAGCAAATATGTTCTGGCATGAACATTATTGCGGGTATAGCAAAGAGAGCTTCTCAAAAGTTGGGAATATTATTCGAATCAGAAAGTTTTACACTCCACAACAACTGTTAATTCTTTACAAAGCTCAAAATTCGACCAACTAATGGAATACTACTGTTCCCAAATTTGGGGCTCCTCTCTCAAACACACATTGCATTTGTTGAATTCTATTCAGAAAAGAGCTGTTCACTCTGATTGGAAACCTGGAATTGGCCGATGGCCTTGATTCGCTGGAACAACGAAGAAACGGTTTGGCGACTTGAGAGTATTCTACAAGTATTTTCATGGAAAGTGTTCGAAGGATGTAGCCCGCTTAATTCCTCCCAGAGCGGTGCATGTTAGAAATACACGTCGCGCTAATACTTCCCATCCGTTATAAAGTTCAGCTTGTTACATCTTCGTACAACGCCTTTCAAGCAGTCTTTTATATGGAAAATATCATCCCTTTGGAATAATTTGCCCAGGACTGTGTTTTCCCACCGAGTACAATTTTACAGCGCTTCAAGAAAAACGTGAATCACTTTTTTTTCCGCACACACATCGCTCCTGAAGTCGCTTTTAGAGACTTCCCTGCAACACATGTGCTAGACCCACAAAAGAGAGAGACTTAATACCAACAGTTCTGTTTTATAATGGATCACGCAAGATATCATTCTAAAAAATGAGAACGAGTTCTAATCTTGTGTTGGCTTTAAAAGCACATCCAATCTTGGATGACCGAGAAAAACATTTCATTTACAAAAGACACCGTTAAGAGAGAATTATTAGAATTTTTGGTAAAACTTCGTTAGGCGAGCTTTTCAGAAAAAGCATTTTTTTTAAATTAGGCTTAAAATGGTCTAATTTTGAAAAACTTACTAGAAAATATCGGAGGGGAAGCCGTTTTCCCGCTTTTTGTTTTGGTAAATAAAATTTAACCTATATCACTGACAACTGTTGATAACCACTAGAGTGGCCGGATCTCATAGAGGGGGAAAAAAATGTCGGACTCTTGTTCGTTTGGACCCCACATAAAAAACGATTCCCCTCTCCAGATATTGAGATAGCCGAAATTTGAGCTCGATTAAACGACGTTAACCCATGCCGCTCGTCGCTCAAAGTTCGAAAAAATCCAAATTTTTGGCCAAAAAGCTGACATAGGGAGCCATAACTCCCAGAACGGTAAATAATAGAAACACCTGCTTAATATCTCAAAAGAAAGCTAATGTTTGTTCCTCAAAATTTATATTCTATACATAATTGTTGTTATTTTAAGTCAAACCGAGTTACAACAGCCTTTAGCCTCAAAAACGTGACCTGGTACCCACTAGGAGCATACTTCGTATATTTTGTTATTATATATTATTATAAGTGATAAATTTTGCTTTTTTTTTTTTTGGTATATTTTTGAGTTTAAAGTAGAAATATATAAAAAACAAGTAATACTGATAAGTCTAATGACATTTTTTATTTTAAAATATAAAAAATTAGGTATATAATACATACAAAACAGACACAGAAAAGATACAGACGTAGTACCTACATGAGTTGATAATTTTACATAGTTATCTAATCTATTCTAGAGCTTTTGTTAAAGTAGTTTTTTGAAACGTCAGGATATAATGCTCGGCATTTACTTACAACTTGCAGGACATACTGCTTTTGGTCTTCATCTTTTGTCAGAAGGTCGTTAAAGTCGGTTATTAATTTAAACACCACGCTCAGCCATATCATTAACTACTTTTAATGTTTTGACAATTTTCAATCCTTCTTGGAAGTCATTATTTTGAGGCCAGGTGTTTGGATGTTGTCTTAGGAAATCTGTTTTTATATTAAATTGGTCAAAGAATGTAAACGTTTCTTTGGTAAGTAAATTTACCAATCCTCCATCAACTACCTCTTTTAAATTTTCTTTCCTAACTTTTGGATTTACAACCCTAGCGTGCTGTGATGGTTCAACTGTGCTACTGAACAATTTATTAGCCATTAACAACTTTTCATCGTCTGTAATGGTGGGATCAAAAAACGATAATCCCCACCAACTTTGCATTCAATTTTACAAATGGTTCGAAAATTTGGTCAGGGCTATTTCTGCAATGTCGTTGTCACATTACTTTATAGTCTAACAGACTATGCAAAATACCTAAATCTTGCTTTGGTGCAAGATGAGCTTTTGGAGCATTGAAACCAAGCTTTACAATAAATTTGAACTAGGAAAACAGAAATGGCACGCACAGAACTTTCTTCTTCTTTAGACATCTTAAATTGACTACGAAAAATGAACATTTTTAAGCAGTAACATAGCCTTTGCCATCCACCTAGCGTGATGAATGGCTCCTGGAGTTCTAAAACCCACAACATTGCCGTCTAGTGATCCAACAAATACGAGAACCAACTGCAATAGCTCCTTGTAGTCATCTCTGGGGTGGCTCTCAGTTAATTTGGCCTCGAATTCAGCAGTAATATTTGCAATTACTTCTGGAGTTAGCTGCTTTTGTATTAGATTGTCACTGATACCTGTGTCGTATTTTCCTTTGTCTATCTTGGGCCACGCAGTGAGGAATCTCTTGAAAATTTTTGTGTCGAATACGCCTCTTAACAGAATTTCCAAGATATGGTGACGGCAAGCTAGGTATAACAATTCTCTTCCTAACATTTGCTCCAATATGACGCATGCTCCTTTGAGTGTTTCCCGTGTTTTATGCTGTAAGTGTCGAAGCACACATCGCCTTGACGGTGTTGAGAAGACCCCATTCATGTAGGCATTCATATACGGCTACGGCTTGCTCCTCTCCAGAGCTGTTTGCTGTTACAGGAACTCCCAGCAGCTGTTCTTTTCGCCATATGAAATAGCTATAGCTATTCGCTCACATTGTTCATTTTTTAAAAAACCCCGGTAAAAGTTTACCGTCCCAATGGACAACCACGGGCTCTTTTTCAGGAATGTTTACTTTATCAAAAATTTTTTTATTATATTGTTCTCTGAAACATTTGCCTTCTATCATGTAATAAAGTTTCCGAGGACTTTGTACTCAAGAGGGTCAAGGTTTTTAGTGCTTCTAGAGTAGCTATTAAAATTCTCGTGGCATTTCTGTCGGATACCTCACATCGATCTAATAAAATGGACAATTTCATGTTTAAAATTTCTTTAACGCCCCTTGCAAATGAAACTTTCATCCTCTTGCTCTCAGATGGTCCTGGATCTTCTGCAGCTTCTTCAGGGATGTCCATTTCCTTCAAGCTCTCAAGTTCCTGGTAGATGCTGTCCTCTTCAGTGTCTTCTTCTCCTTCTTGCACGAATTGTCTTCATCATCCGTCTCTAAGAAGCACAACAAAAGAAAGAGAAAAAAAAAGACTATAAAAATTTGTCGTTTTAGCAGAATAGTAATAATACATAGGTACTAAATTACCTACTTCTAATTATCAAAAGGTATTATTTAAAAAATATAATCTCAGTCATAAAGATGCCAAATCATGCTCTCATGTACAATTTTCTTTCAATTATAATGAAACTATTTACTTATTTGTTTATCTGTTTTTTAGAATACTAATATTAAAAAAGAAACTCACCAGTATCAAAAGTTTGCTTCTTGGATTTGGGTCGGTTCATTTTTGCAAGTTCCTTTTGCACCTTGATTTCTTCAGCTCGAGACAACTTGAGATCCACTCCCAGTCATGGAACCTGGGCGGCCCTTTTGCCTCTGTTTCACGAGAAATGCCTTATCTTCTTCCGATTTCATCAGAGCCAAGGCATCTTGTAGAGCAATATCAAAGAGATCATCCAACTTTTCAACAAACTGTTTAAATTTGTTCTTGGCCGTTTTCGATGTTTTCTTCCGGTCTTTTTGAAGAGTTCTCCACTCGGCGTGAAGTTTTTCCAGCTTAGTAATTGCATCTTGCTCATGTTTAGTCGGGATTCGAGCTTTCTCCCAAAAAAAATGAACACTTCTCGTATTGTAAGTTTTGCTGATTCTCTTTACAGTTAATTTCACAGTACGTAATTATAAAAATAAAGCACACAAAACTTCACGATTTGAGGGTACTTTACAACCGGTGATCTGGTGAATGGGATAGCCCACAAGAAATATTTTATCCTTGGTCCGGCTTTGTACACCTGATGTGGATGCCATTTCAGAGGCCAATAGGTAAATAACAGTTAACTTGGAAAATGAAACAAAATATATTGCAAAACTTTAATTTCAATAAAATTTTTTCAAATGTCTTTTAAAATAATACTATAATAGTTATAAAAAAACAATAACACACAACACTTGGAAAATTAAAAAAAAAAAAACGTCTTTAAAATATCTTCACTAGATAATTGTTCGATCTAACCAGCTCAAATGCACTTTAGAAACTAAACTGAATAAATAAAAGGTCGGTTGTACGCTGAAGTAAAAAATCACCATCCCTAAAATAGAAATTAGATTCACCCTCCTTTTTACCTGTCAAACGGGTCTTTCTTTGGGTAAACTAGTCAGGTAATCCCCATATAATAAAAGATTAAATTTGAACAAAAGGCTTTTTATGTTTAAAAATTGAGTTCCAAAATACTTTTTAACAAAAAAATGTTAATTCCGTAAAATTCTTAGAATACTCCCAAACTGGCTCCTACTGGTACCAGGTTCACGTTTTTGGGGCTAAAGGCTGTTGTAAACTCGGTTTGACTTAAAATAACAACAATTATGTATAGAATATAAATTTTGAAGAACAACATTAGCTTTCTTTTGAGATATTAAGCGTGTTTTTATTATTTACCGTTCGGGAGTTATGGCTCGATATGTCAGCTTTTTGGCCAAAAATTTGGATTTTTTCAAACTTTGAGCGACGAGCGGCACGGGTTAACGTCGTTTAATCGAGCTCAAATTTCGGCTATCTCAATATCTGGAAAGGAGAATCGTTTTGTGGGGTCCAGACGAACTTTTGCGGTCACCCTAATAACCACTGATAGAAACTGTCAGTTGTTTTCGGAAAAATAGGTTCCATTCACACTAATGGGTGAAATGTAGAGGTCAGCCCAATTTTTTTTCAAAAAATTATTAAATTTTTTTCAGTTATAATCTAATTTTGTCACAAAATTGTTTATTGTCAATTTTTTTGGTAAAATTTCGGTACGCGGGGGCTTTTTAGAAAAAGGAAGATTTTTTTTTAAATAAGCTTAAAATGTCTTAAATTTGAAAAATTAATGAGAAAAAATCGGGAAGTAACCATTTTTGTTAACTGAACTAACCGAAACTAACCTGAATTAAATAATCAGCAATTATAAAATATATTAAATAGTAATAAAAAAATGTCCTACCTTAATGTGAAAAGATGATATACATGCTATATTAGTAACTGGACGGAAGTTAGTTGAAGTTAGCAAAAACAGCCTTACCTCGATTTTTTCTCGTCAATCTTTTAAAATCAGACTATTTTAGGCCTATTGCAAAAAAAAAAAAAACCTTGAGATTTGTTCTTTTCGTGTTGCTTTCCGTAAAGAAAATTTTACAGCAAAATTCCTTATTGGTTGGAATTTTATTATGACTGTAAATGCGTAACCATCTCGGCGCATGCGCATAAACGAACTGAGTTCTCCCGAGTAGTTTTGATCAGTGGTTGTCGATAGCATATTAGACTTTCGTACGCTTACGTATCAATGTTTATGTGCAAAAAAAACGTGCAAAAATGGCCTTCCCCGATATTTTCTCGTAAGTTTTCAAAATTAGACCATTTCAATCCTATTCCAAAAAAACCCTTTTTTTGAAAATCCCGCGTAACGAAGTTTTACCTTGAAGTTCTCAGAAAAAAAGACAAGTACACAAGTTTCGTCATCGGCGACATGGCAAAAAAAACGTAATATTTCTGTTTATCACCTGCCCCTATATCATTGAGAGCTCAATCCGATAGAACTTACGAGGCTGGTTTGAAAAGTCCGTGCAAAAATAAAAACTACTTATGTGTTTGGGGTAAACCTTTTTTATTTTTCGACATAGTCTCCTTTTAGGCTTATACACTTCGTCCAACGATGTTCTAGTTTGTTGATCCCTTCCGAATAATAGGATTTGTCCAAGTCTGCAAAATATCCATTAGTGTCTGCAAGCACCTCCTCGTTTGAAATACAATCTTTGTCCCGCCAGCCATTTCTTCAAATTGGGGAACAAATAGTAGTCCGAGGGAGCTAAGTCTGTAGAATAGGGGGGGATGTGACACGAGTTGGAATCCTATTTCCATTAATTTTGCAACCACAACTGCTGAGGTGTGTGCTGGTGCGTTGTCGTGATGGAAAAGGACTTTCTTGTGGGCCAATCGCGGGCGTTTTTCTTGCAGCTCGGTTTTCAAACGGTCCCAATAAGGATGAATAATATTCACCTGTAATAGTTTTACCCTTTTCCAGATAGTCGATGAGGATTATCCCTTGCGAATCCCAAAAGACAGCCGCCATAACCTTTCCGGCCGAAGGAACGGTCTTCGCCTTTTTTGGTGCAGATTCTCCCTTGGTAACCCATTGTTTAGATTGTTGTTTGGTCTCAGGAGTATAGTAATGTATCCATGTTTCATCCACAGTGACGAAACGACGCTTAAGGTCCTCCGGATTCTTCTGGAACAGCTGCAAACCATCCTTGCAACACTTCACACGATTCCGTTTTTGGTCAAGCGTGAGCAATCGCGGCACCCATCTTGCGGATAGCTTTCTCATGTCCAAATGTTTATGCAAAATATTATGTACCCGTTCAGTCGAGATGCCCACAGCACTAGCAATCTCACGCACCTTAACTCTTCTGTCATCCATCACCATATCATGGATTTGATCAATGATTTCTGGAGTCGTAACCTCCACAGGCCGTCCAGAACGTTCAGCGTCACTTGTGCCCATATGGCCAGTCCGAAAATTTTGAAACCACTTATAAACTGTTCTAAACGAAGGTGCAGAGTCACCATAATATTTATCAAGCTTCTCTTTAGTCTCCTGAGGCGTTTTGCCTTTCATAAAGTAATGTTTAATCACCACACGAAATTCTTTTTCGTCCATTTCTTGAAAATCACTCGACTTCCTTGATTCACACGAATGCCAAACACAAAGAAATAGACCAATATGGCTGAAACTTGGTGTGCGTTCATTCAAGAGATGCTACTAACTAAACATGACCTCGATACGCGCCGGTGGTGCCATCTCTCGGACTTTGCACGGACTTTTCAAACCAGCCTCGTATATGGGCACAGGTTAAAGGTGAATTCGCCAGGAACAATACGACCTACAAATTAGCAGACGTACCAAACCTTTTTCAGAATGCCATATGTTATGTAATGTTTCTACAGAATTGGCGAAAATGCGTCGAGTGGATGTCATTGTTGAACCTTTAATTATACTTGTAAATTCAGATGAGTCGGACAGTGGTAGTTTTTCAAGCATGTCGAAGATAGAAGACTGGTTGTTGTTTGACTTCCTTATTTGTATATTTTTTAATTAATAACACAGGCACACACAAAAAAAAATCCAGACCCAGAGAACCGGCCCCCCCTACCCCCAAGTATTTTGATGCGCTGAAACCGAATATGGCAATAAAAAAAATATTTTAACGTGCCAATTTCCCACAATCACCCCATTTTGGGGTTGAAATTTCATTTTTCTTTAAAATTTGATGTAACCCACTACCTCCATGTATTGATGCGCTGAAACCGAATATGATAATAAAAAATTATTTTAAAGAGCCAATTTTCCACTATCACTCCATTTTAACCCCACTTTGGGGTTGAAATTTCACTTTTCCTTAAAATTTGCAGTATCCCACTACCCCTATGTATTTTGATGCGCTGAAACCGAATATGATAATTAAAAATATTTTAACCAGCCAATTTTCAACTATCAGCACATTTTAACACCATTTTGGAATTGAAATTTCACTTTCTTTAAAATTTGAACTATTCCACTACTCTTATGTATTTTGATACGCTGAAACCGAATATGATAACAAAAAAATATTTTAAAGAGCCAAATTTCAATCCCAAAATGGTGTTAAAATGGGGTGATAGTGGAAAATTGGCTGCTTAAAATATTTTTTATTGTCATATTCGATTTCAGCGCATCAAAATAAATAAGGGTAGTGGGATACTTTAAATTTTAAGGAAAAGTGAAATTTCAAACCCCAAAACGGGGTTAAAATGTGGTAAGAGTGGACAATTGACTCGTTAAAATATTCTTTTATTGTCATATTCGGTCAGCGCATCAAAATACATAGGGGTAGTGGGATACTTCAAATTTTAAGAAAAAGTGAAATTTCAACCCCGCAATGGGGTTAAAATGGAGTGGTAGTGGAAAATTGGCTCCTTAAAATATTTTTTTATTATCATATTCGGTTTCAGCGCATCAAAACACATGGGGGTAGTGGGATACTTCAAATTTTAAAGAAAAGTGAAATTTTAACCCCAAAATGAGGTGATTGTGAGAAATTGGCAAGTTAAAATATTTTTTTATTGACATATTCGGTTTCAGCGCATCAAAATACATAGGAGTAGAAGGGTCGGTTCTTTGGGTCTGGACTTTTTTTTTGTGTGCCTGTGTAATGTTTCATTTTAAAATGACTTTTTTTTTTAATAAATGTTTATTTGTTATAAGACTATTTCATTCATACTATTCGCAAATAATACGTATACGCTCAGGCGCACCACCACTGGTTCACTAGATAATTGTTCGATCTAACCAGCTCAAATGCACTTTAGGAACTAAACTGAATAAATAAAAGGTCGGTTGTACGCTGAAGTAAAATCACCATCCCTAAAATAGAAATTAGATTCACCCTCCTTTTTACCTGTCAAACGGGTCTTTCTTTGGTAAACTAGTCAGGTAATCCCCATATAATAAAAGATTAAATTTGAACAAAAGGCTTTTTATGTTTAAAAATTGAGTTCCAAAATACTTTTTAACAAAAAAATGTTAATTCCGTAAAATTCTTAGAATACTCCCAAACTGGCTCCTACTGGTACCAGGTCACGTTTTTGGGGCTAAAGGCTGTTGTAACTCGGTTTGACTTAAAATAACAACAATTATGTATAGAATATAAATTTTGAAGAACAACATTAGCTTTCTTTTGAGATATTAAGCGTGTTTTTATTATTTACCGTTCGGGAGTTATGGCTCGATATGTCAGCTTTTTGGCCAAAAATTTGGATTTTTTCAAACTTTGAGCGACGAGCGGTACGGGTTAACGTCGTTTAATCGAGCTCAAATTTCGGCTATCTCAATATCTGGAAAGGGGAATCGTTTTGTGGGGTCCAGACGAACTTTTGCGGTCACCCTAATAACCACTGATAGAAACTGTCAGTTGTTTTCGGAAAAATAGGTTCCATTCACACTAATGGGTGAAATGTAGAGGTCAGCCCAATTTTTTTTCAAAAAATTATTAAATTTTTTTCAGTTATAATCTAATTTTGTCACAAAATTGTTTATTGTCAATTTTTTTGGTAAAATTTCGGTACGCGGGCTTTTTAGAAAAAGGAAGATTTTTTTTTAAATAAGCTTAAAATGTCTTAAATTTGAAAAATTAATGAGAAAAAATCGGAAAGTAACCATTTTTGTTAACCTGAACTAACCGAAACTAACCTGAATTAAATAATCAGCAATTATAAAATACATTAAATAGTAATAAAAAAATGTCCTACCTTAATGTGAAAAGATGATATACATGCTATATTGGTAACTGGACGGAAGTTAGTTGAAGTTAGCAAAAACAGCCTTACCTCGATTTTTTCTCGTCAATCTTTTAAAATCAGACTATTTTAGGCCTATTGCAAAAAAAAAACCTTGAGATTTGTTCTTTTCGTGTTGCTTTCCGTAAAGAAAATTTTACAGCAAAATTCCTTATTGGTTGGAATTTTATTATGACTGTAAATGCGTAACCATCTCGGCGCATGCGCATAAACGAACTGAGTTCTCCCGAGCAGTTTTGATCAGTGGTTGTCGATAGCATATTAGACTTTCGTACGCTTACGTATCAATGTTTATGTGCAAAAAAAAAAACGTGCAAAAATGGCCTTCCCCGATATTTTCTCGTAAGTTTTCAAAATTAGACCATTTCAATCCTATTCCAAAAAAAAACCCTTTTTTTGAAAATCCCGCGTAACGAAGTTTTACCTTGAAGTTCTCAGAAAAAAAGACAAGTACACAAGTTTCGTCATCGGCGACATGGCAAAAAAACGTAATATTTCTGTTTATCACCTCCCCCCTATATCATTGCCAGCTCAATCCGATAGAACTTACGAGGCTGGTTTGAAAAGTCCGTGCAAAAATAAAAACTACTTATGTGTTTGGGGTAAACCTTTTTTATTTTTCGACATAGTCTCCTTTTAGGCTTATACACTTCGTCCAACGATGTTCTAGTCTGTTGATCCCTTCCGAATAATAGGATTTGTCCAAGTCTGCAAAATATCCATTAGTGTCTGCAGTCACCTCCTCGTTTGAATAAAATCTTTGTCCCGCCAGCCATTTCTTCAAATTGGGGAACAAATAGTAGTCCGAGGGAGCTAAGTCTGTAGAATAGGGGGGATGTGACACGAGTTGGAATCCTATTTTCCATTAATTTTGCAACCACAACTGCTGAGGTGTGTGCTGGTGCGTTGTCGTGATGGAAAAGGACTTTCTTGTGGGCCAATCGCGGGCGTTTTTCTTGCAGCTCGGTTTTCAAACGGTCCAATAAGGATGAATAATATTCACCTGTAATAGTTTTAATCTTAAAAAAACCCTTTTCCAGATAGTCGATGAGGATTATCCCTTGCGAATCCCAAAAGACAGCCGCCATAACCTTTCCGGCCGAAGGAACGGTCTTCGCCTTTTTTGGTGCAGATTCTCCCTTGGTAACCCATTGTTTAGATTGTTGTTTGGTCTCAGGAGTATAGTAATGTATCCATGTTTCATCCACAGTGACGAAACGACGCTTAAGGTCCTCCGGATTCTTCTGGAAAAGCTGCAAACCATCCTTGCAACACTTCACACGATTCCGTTTTTGGTCAAGCGTGAGCAATCGCGGCACCCATCTTGCGGATAGCTTTTTCATGTCCAAATGTTTATGCAAAATATTATGTACCCGTTCAGTCGAGATGCCCACAGCACTAGCAATCTCACGCACCTTAACTCTTCTGTCATCCATCACCATATCATGGATTTGATCAATGATTTCTGGAGTCGTAACCTCCACAGGCCGTCCAGAACGTTCAGCGTCACTGTGCCCATATGGCCAGTCCGAAAATTTTGAAACCACTTATAAACTGTTCTAATCGAAGGTGCAGAGTCACCATAATGTTTATCAAGCTTCTCTTTAGTCTCCTGAGGCGTTTTGCCTTTCATAAAGTAATGTTTAATCACCACACGTAATTCTTTTTCGTCCATTTCTTGAAAATCACTCGAATGCCAAACACAAAGAAATAGACCAATATGGCTGAAACTTGGTGTGCGTTCATTCAAGAGATGCTACTAACTAAACTAAACATGACCTCGATACGCGCCGGTGGTGCCATCTCTCGGACTTTGCACGGACTTTTCAAACCAGCCTCGTATATGGGCACAGGTTAAAGGTGAATTCGCCAGGAACAATACGACCTACAAATTAGCAGACGTACCAAACCTTTTTCAGAATGCCATATGTTATGTAATGTTTCTACAGAATTGGCGAAAATGCGTCGAGTATGTATTGAGGGTGGAAGATAAAATATGGACTGTGGACATGGCAGTGGATGTCATTGTTGAACCTTTAATTATACTTGTAAATTCAGATGAGTCGGACAGTGGTAGTTTTTCAAGCATGTCGAAGATAGAAGACTGGTTGTTGTTTGACTTCCTTATTTGTATATTTTTTAATTAATAACACAGGCACACAAAAAAAAATCCAGACCCAGAGAACCGGCCCCCCTACCCCCAAGTATTTTGGTGCGCTGAAACCGAATATGGCAATAAAAAAATATTTTAACGTGCCAATTTCCCACAATCACCCCATTTTGGGGTTAAAATTTCATTTTTCTTTAAAATTTGATGTAACCCACTACCCCCATGTATTGATGCGCTGAAACCGAATATGATAATAAAAAAATTATTTTAAAGAGCCAATTTTCCACTATCACTCCATTTTAACCCCACTTTGGGGTTGAAATTTCACTTTTCCTTAAAATTTGCAGTATCCCACTACCCCTATGTATTTTGATGCGCTGAAACCGAATATGATAATTAAAAATATTTTAACCAGCCAATTTTCAACTATCAGCACATTTTAACACCATTTTGGAATTGAAATTTCACTTTTCTTTAAAATTTGAACTATTCCACTACTCTTATGTATTTTGATACGCTGAAACCGAATATGATAACAAAAAAATATTTTAAAGAGCCAAATTTCAATCCCAAAATGGTGTTAAAATGGGGTGATAGTGGAAAATTGGCTCCTTAAAATATTTTTTATTGTCATATTCGATTTCAGCGCATCAAAATAAATAAGGGTAGTGGGATACTTTAAATTTTAAGGAAAAGTGAAATTTCAACCCCAAAACGGGGTTAAAATGTGGTAAGAGTGGACAACTGACTCGTTAAAATATTCTTTTATTGTCATATTCGGTCAGCGCATCAAAATACATAGGGTAGTGGGATACTTCAAATTTTAAGGAAAAGTGAAATTTCAACCCCACAATGGGGTTAAAATGGAGTGGTAGTGGAAAATTGGCTCCTTAAAATATTTTTTTTATTATCATATTCGGTTTCAGCGCATCAAAACACATGGGGGTAGTGGGATACTTCAAATTTTAAAGAAAAGTGAAATTTTTATCCCCAAAATGAGGTGATTGTGAGAAATTGGCACGTTAAAATATTTTTTTATTGACATATTCGGTTTCAGCGCATCAAAATACATAGGAGTAGGAGGGTCGGTTCTTTGGGTCTGGACTTTTTTTTTGTGTGCCTGTGTAATGTTTCATTTTAAAATGACTTTTTTTTTAATAAATGTTTATGTGTTATAAGACTATTTCATTCATACTATTCGCAAATACTACGTATACGCTCAGGCGCACCACCACTGGTCAGAACTATTTCGAACTATTTAGCGCCAAATAACAAAAAAGGGTCTTTGCCAGATGATATTCCGATAAAGTTATTGAACAAGTAAAATATAGGTAAAACTCTGAGACCTTTACTACTGCTTGATGCTAAATTGCATAAGTTTAGATGATTTATTGCTACCACTTTCAAATAAATAGAGTATAGTTACAATATAAAAAAAAATCTCAAAGGTTTGTTTTGAGTATGTTGGGAATGTGGAATCTTTGACAGAATGAAACTATTCAGTATATATCATGACTACATCAAACACTTAATTTTTTCACTTAACGCGCGGTTCCATAACCATGTTAGCTTCACCAGGAGCTATGATCGAGTCATCAATCATCGCTCCTGATGAAGCTAACATGGTTAGCGAAACACGAGCGCAAAAATAAAGTATTTGGTGTTGTGGTGATATATACCGAGCAGTTGTTTTCGATAGTTCCGGAAAAAAGATATTGGTGCAAGCAAACTAAATCTGCAGTCTTTACTACCTCTTAAGCAAAAGTTAAAACTGACACGTCGTTAGGTCAGTCTAATATTTGTTTACTTTTCAGTAGTATGAATACATTTTTAAAAACTCGTACCTTTATTAATGACTCTCCTTTACACTCAACTTTTTAGTGTTCCGTACGGAACCCCTATAGGATCACTTCAGTATATGTCCGATTGTCTGTCTGTCACAGCCGATTTTTTCCTAAACTGTTTGACATAGAAAGTGGAAATTTAGCTCAAATATAGGAAGTAATGGTCTAATCAGAGCGGTGGCATTTTGGAAGTTAATTTTGACTTAAGGACTCAGTTTTGGGGGGTCAAATTGGAAGTAAAAAAAAAAATTACCAGGTCATCTAGTGTGGTGTCAAATGAAAGTTTATGAAAATACGAGTTCAAAAATATATATATGATGTAATACTGCACTGACTTAGCTGTTACTTGATGGAGATCCATAATAACTAGGAATAAAAATTTAAACAAATATTTAAGATCACCACTTATGTTTATTATTGCTGACAATTGTTTCGACACACTGTGTCTTCTTCTGGAGCACGATGCAAATTAACTACCAAGTATGTTTCCGAATACATAGTTTACCTAATTACAAGTACTAAATTCATTAACAATATTTACCGTAATACCTAAAACAAGTATCCTGTGTATCCTGTATCGACCACCAAGTGATACCAATTTTCGAACATTTTTCGCTTCTCTTGCAGACACCATCGATCATTTACAAAGTAACTATCCAAGTGCCGAAATTGCCGTCCTGGGCGACTTTAATGTCCACAATATCAACTGGTTCAAATATTCAAATACTACCGACGAACAAGGTCGTGAAGCTGAATCATTCTCAATCAGTTGTGGCTTAACTCAGCTTATTGACGAACCCAACACGAATCCCTGATCGAGACGGGGAGTTCGCCAGTCTTCTTGATCTGTTTTTAACCACCAATCCGGAGATTTACACGGTCACCGTAAATCCGCCGTTAGGTTCTTCCGACCATAAACTGCTTTCGACATCGAGTATCCTGCCAATCAGTGACAGAGAGGCGCCTAGGCCGCGCAAGATTTGGCACTACAAATCTGCTAAATGGGAAGATCTCATGGAATACTTTCGAACTTTCCCTTGGATGGACGTTTGTTTTCGATCCGATAACCCATCTGACTGCGCCAGGGAGGTCTCCGATGTTATTTTGGCTGGTATGGAAGCTTACATCCCTTTTTCGAAGAAATGCTCCTCCAACGGCAAGCCTTGGTTCGACCGAAAATGCAAAGAAGCTGTTGCTTCTAACATATTGCCTACCGACAATGGCGTGAAAATCCTAACACCATAAATCGAAACATCTTTGTTCATGCCCGGAACAGATGCAGGGGAATTATCGACGAAACCAAGGAGGCACACAATCAACGAATTAGAAACAAACTTCTCGCTTGTCCCAACAATTCCAGGTCCTTTTGGGCAGTCGCTAAGGCAGTTAGTCAAAATTTTACCAAATCCACCATACCGGCTCAGATAATTCCATGCAACCACACCTGTTGAGAGAGCGAACTTGTTGGCTGAACTCTTTGCTTCACATTCTACTGTCGATTTCCAAGGAAAAACACCACCTACTATTCCCATATTGCAGTCAAAGATGCCCGATGTTGTCTTCAGACAGCGCATCATAAAGCGTATTTTAATGAAGCTAGACACCAAGAAGGCTTCTGGCGCTGACGGAATACCTGCCATAGTTCTCAAAAACTGTGCAAGGGAACTAACACCAGTTTTCTGTAGACTTTTTAACCTATCCTACAGAAAGGGAATATTTCCGTCCTGCTGGAAATGTGCCACGGTTCAGCCGATACCTAAAAAAGGTAGGAAGACCTTGCCAAATAACTACCGACCAGTTGCACTGCTTTCAATAATATCGAAAGTCATGGAAAAGGTTATCAATGAGCATCTTCTAAAATATCTTGAACGATTCAATATTATTAGCGATCACCAATATGGTTTTCGTAAACATAGATCAACAGGAGATCTTCTGACTTATGTAACACATGTTTGGAACAACGCAATTGAACACTTTGGAGAAGCGGTTGCTCTTGACATATCCAAAGCATTCGACCGTGTTTGGCACGACGGACTGTTGGCTAAGTTGCGCTCTTATGGTATGTCTGAAAGGTTCTGTTTGTGGCTCTCATGTTTCCTCAGAGAGCGTTCTTTACGAGTGGCGGTCGACGGATTTCTTTCTAACACCCTCACTATCAACGCTGGTGTGCCCCAGGGCTCCATACTGTCTCCTACTCTCTTTCTCATTTATATTAACGATCTGCTGGAAAAGACCAGAAATCCAATCTATAGCTTTGCAGATGACAGTACGCTTGTCTCTTCATTCACATTGAACGCTCGGACATCGGCTGCTCAGGCGAATATCCGCAGACAGCAGGAGGTCATTCAACTTAACAAAGACCTGGAAGAGGTTCTATCTTGGGGGTGACAGTAACCAAGTGGAATTTAACGCTACAAAACCCAAGCAGCAGTTTTTTCTAAAAAAGTTAACGTTGCTGAACCCGACATAGTTATGTCGGGGCACTCCATTCCCCTAGCATCGTCGCTCAATTTGTTGGGCGTTAGTTTGGGAGCAAATATGTCTTGGCATGAACATGTTGCAGGCATAGCAAGGAGAGCTTCTCAAAAGTTGGGAATATTATTTAGAACCAGATAGCTTTACACCCCACAACAACTGTTAATTCTTTACAAAGCCCAAATTCGACCAACTATGGAATACTGCTCCCACGTTTGGGGCTCCGCTCCCAAACATACACTGCATTTGTTGGATTCTGTTCAGAGAAGAGCGGTCCGTCTGATTGGGGACCCGGAATTGACCGGCGGCCTTGATTCGCTGTAACATCGAAGAACGGTTGGCGACTTGAGTCTGTTCTACAAGTATTTTCATGGAAAGTGTTCGAAGGATGTAGCCCGCTTAATTCCTCCCAAAGCGGTGCATGTTAGAAATACACGTCGCGCTGGTGCTTCGCATCCGTATGTGGTTCAGCTTGTTACTCCGCGTACAACGCTTTTCAAGCAATCTTTTATATGCCTTTGGAATAATTTGCCCAGCGCTGTGTTTCCCACCGAGTACAATTTACAGCGATTCAAGAACAACGTGAATCGCTTTTTCCGCACTCGGGCCGCTCCTGGAGCGCTTTAGGGACTTCCCTGTGCTAGACCAAAAAAAAAAAAAAAGTTCAATAAAGGAGACCCTCCTCCATCTAATTGATCGTTGAGTAATAGACCTGAGGATTTTTTCTGATTAATTTTTTTTCTAAACAATTCAGTAATTTTCTTTCCTTTCCGTTATGCAAAATTTTGAAATCTTCATTGAATGTATGATTTTCCTCTGTTAAATGTTTGGCGTAATGAGATTTGTTATTTTTCATTCTATAGCTATGTTTATGTTCGTTTATTCTTTTATAAAAAGGTCTGCCTGTTTGTCGTATATACGTTTTATCGCAAGTGCCACAGCATAATTCGTAAACCCCCGATTTATTTTCTTTTTTTTGTTTTAGTTTTATTATTTTTAATATGTCGAGATAATGTGTTATTTGTACGGAAAACGATATTTACATGATTTCTATGGAAAAAATTTTGAATTTTATTAGTTGGTCCAATTTTATCTGAAATTTTCATGGACCATTTAGAAGAACAAGTCAGTAGTTCTCATCTTTTTAAAAATTTCTTTTATTGATACCGGTATGTAGATAACATATTGACTTGCTTTACAGGCACAGATTGACAATTAAAACTTTTTCTAGATTATATTAACCAACTTCATAATAATATTACTTTTACAAACAGAAATAGAAACAAATAAATCGATTAATTTCCTAGATTTAAAAATATCAAACAAAACGAATAAACACGATTTTAAAATCTTCCATAAACCAACATACTCAGATATAACTATACACGCTAATTCTAACCACCCGTTCACACATAAAATCTCGGCTTATAATAGTTTCATCCATAGACTACTAAATACACCATTAACGGAAGAAAATTTTCATATTATAAAACAAATTAGTATAAAACAATGGATACAGTAGCGATTTCGTAGATAATATTTTAATGAAGAAACAATTTAAAAAAGCAATAGGACTGGTGTACCCGTACAAACAACTAAACAAAGAAAAATTTCATACACTTATCTATATCGGAAAATTAACTAATGAAATTCAAAATTTTTTCCATAGAAATCATGTAAATATCGCTTTCCGTACAAATAACACATTATCTCGACAAATTAAAAATAATAAAACTAAAACAAAAAAAAAAGAAAATAAATCGGGGGGGTTTACGAATTATGCTGTGGCGCTTGCAATAAAACGTATATACGACAAACAGGCAGACCTTTTTAAAAAAGAATAAACGAACATAAACATAGCTATAGAACGAAAAATAACAAATTTCATTACGCCAAACATTTAACAGAGAAAAATCATACATTCAATGAAGATTTCAAAATTTTGCATAACGGAAAGAAAGGAAAATTACTAAATTGTTTAGAACAGGTAGAAATTTATGTACTGTAATTAGGTAAACTATGTATTCTGAAACATACTTTGTTAGTTTATTTATATCGTGCTCTAGAAGAAGACACAGTGTGTCGAAACAATTGTCAGCAATAATAAACATAAATGGTGATCTTAAACATTTGTTTAAATTTTTATTCCTAGTGCGCACACTCTTCTTTGTACTATGTTAAAAAATGATAAAAACACCTCTGTCCACCAACCTTATCTCGAAAAGCGCTGATCAAAAAATTTTGAAAAAATTCCGGAATATTCTCTATAACAGAGGTGCTCAAACTTGAACTGCTGACGATCTACCTCAATATTCTTAGACTACGACCGATCGACTCTGAGAGGCTGCAAGTAAGTGTGATGCAGGATTGTCGTCTAGGTAGGGTGTATCGTGGCATAGATATTAGTTTTCCGCACAATATGCATTTTTTTAGTCAAGGTAAGTGTAGGTCTGCTCTAAAATGTCAATGAAAAAAAACTCATAATTATTCAAAATTGCAAGTCTATTGGTTCTTACAAAACAAACGAGTTCTAGTGTCTAAACTTAACTAAAGAGTGACTTTGGATGTTGAAGCGTGGCACTGCATGTCCTCAGCATACTTTTCATAAGATGGTACGTAATTACCGAGTGCTAATCGCAAGCATGATGACATATGTTCGTCAGTTAGTCGATTGCGATATTTTGACTTAATTATCTTCATTTCAGAAAATGCAGACTCGCAAAAGTAAGTTGACCTAAACATTGCCGTCAGTTGAAGGGCGATTTGCCTTAGATTCGAATATTTATCGTCAGATATAAAACACCAGAATTTTGTATCAGATGCTGTGGCTTTGAAATGTATATCTGATATAATCTGCACTAACTGATTTTCAACAGAACATGAGTCCATGTTAAACTGACTTGCTATTTCAGTAGCTAATTCCTCAATGTTTTTACACGAAAAAGGATAACTCATAAATGATGCGATATTTGCCAATTTACTGAAATCATAAAAACGTATTTCGAATTGGCCCAAAATATTTGATAATTCTGCCTCATAAATATCATAATTCAACTGAGGAATCCTTGCTTTCAAAAACGGAAAATTTTTCAGATCCTTTCTTTTCAGTTGATAAGTTGCAATTTACTTTTGACTGCGTTTATTGCTCTAATCATCTCAATAATAGTTTTTCCTTTACCTTGAAGCTCCAAATTAATGGTGTTTAAATGCATTGTGATGTCTGTCAAAAATGCCAAATCAGTCAGCCATTTTCCGTTTTTCAGCATCTGAGTGTCATCACCTCTTTCGTCCAGAAAAGCTGTTATTTCGGGCAATAATTCTTGAAACCTTTCTAGGAATTTTCCGCGACTCAACCACCTGACGTCCGTGTGAAGAACTAAATCAGTGTGTTCAGCTGACTCACTATCTTCCAACTGCAATTTAAAGAGCCGTCGTTGCAAGTTACGTGCACGGATAGAATTCACAATTTTTATTGCAATGCCCATAATCTCCTCCATGTTTAGAACTTTTGAACACAAAACTTGTTGATGTATAATGCAATGGAAGGAGAAAAATGAAGGGAAATCATCATTAGCTCGACACAATGCCACAAAAACCGTTTTCGTTTCCAGTCATTGCTGGTGCTCCATCGGTTGTAATGCACACTAGTTTATATATTGGTAGCTTGTAGTTTATTACAAAATTGAAGAAAACGTCATATATATCTTCGCCACGGGTCTTTCCTTCGTCGAACTGTAAAGAAAAGTATGTACATTCCATGATATCATGTTTTAGTTTATCTGCCATGTCCTGACTGATGACTTCAACAAGCCTTGTGACAGTCGGACGAGATAACTGAAGTTCTCTAATAGCAGACATAATCTCTGTTGTATTTTTAAAATCTCCAAATAAAGTCTCACCCACTTCAATAAATGCTTCCTTCACAACCAATCCATCATCAAATGGTTTTCTTGTGTTTCGCCAATATATGAGATATTTTAAATGACGCGATCGTGGCAGCTTTTGATTGTTTGGCTGGTCTTGTGAACATGGTTTGTTCTTTTTTCAAACAAGTTATCAAATCACGTACTTTTCGTTTTCTTAAGTCACTCTGTGACGGAAAATCCTTTTCATAGTTTTTATGAACCGTTTTATGATGCCTCTCTAAGTTCCCACGCTTAGGTATTGCAACTGACGCACGGCAAATGAGAGAAATGCACTTATCCTTTACCATACAAAAGAAAAATTCTTCCTCCCAATCGTTATTAAAATGATAAGTTTTACTTTTCTTCGCCGCACACATTTTGGACTATTTATTAATAAACTTTGTATCGATGTATCGCCTTCAAGTTACAACTCAGACTGACTCCTATTCCTGCAGGCGCAACATTTATATCGGCGCGAACGAAGTCTCGAATGTTCCCGTCAAACATGCCGCCCGAAATTTCTAGAAAAATCGGCGGGAATCAAAAACGCGGCTTTTCTTTGACAAATACCGCGCGTTCCTTTGATAAAGCCGCTTTTTGCCGCTAGCAGGGGGTTATTACGATAAAAGAAAGTGATGAGGGGGTTATTCTGGCCTAATTGTGGATCGAATAAATTTTGAGTAGTTTATTCATTACATTTTGTTTTAGTTACCTAAAACAAAATCTGTGAATAGTTCTATATCGGAACTTTTTTCTCGAGATCGACTCAAAAAGCACTCGCGATCGACCGTTTGAGCACCCCTGCTCTATAAGATATAAATTGAAAGAAAATTATTACGAGTCCATTACCTTTGATAATTTATCTGGTATATAAAAAACAAAAATTTCAAGGTCATTAGTTTTCAACAAAAATCGGAAACAAACTTTTTTTTTATGGGTTTAGCACACGTGCTGCAGGGAAGTCCCTAAAGCCCTACAGGAGCGACACGTGTACGGAGGAAGCAATTCACGTTGTTCTTGAATCGCTGTAAATTGTACTTGTTGGGAAACACAGCCCAGGACAAATTATTCCAAAGGGATGATGTTCTCCATATAAAAGACTGCTTGAAAAGCGTTGTACGAGGAGTAACAAGCTGAACCGCATACAGATGTGAAGTATTAGCGCGACCTGTATTTCTAACATGCACCGCTCTGGCAGGAATTAAGCGGGCCACATCCTTCGAACACTTCCCATGAAAATACTTGTAGAATAGGCTCAAGTCGCCAACCGTTCTTCGATGTTCCTGCGAATCAAGGCCGCCGGTCAGTTCCGGGTCTCCAATCAGACGAACAGCTGTTCTCTGAATAGAATCCAACAAATGCAGTGTATGTTTGGGAGCGGAGTCCCAAACATGGGAGCAGTATTCCATAGTTGGTCGAATTTGAGCTTTGTTGAAAACTCATTTGGAGTGTGTTTTGTGAAAGAAATGATCATTTTATACCTACGTAACAAAAATTTTTATTTCAAAAGCAAGTTGATAACTTACGGAACACTAATTGCGCAAGTCCCACTTGCACTTGGCTGGTTTTATTTTCTGTTAGTAACACATGACTATAGGAATATGTAGAAATAAAAATTTACTTTGTGTTTTAATCGTCGAATAATATTTTTGATTTTTCACCACTTAATAACTCTTAGGAGAAATGCGTCTGTTCTGAGCGATCTTAACATTCAAAATAGTGATCGGCTGTGACCTTCGATTCAGAGAAAAATAACATCATTTTTTTGGTCACCTAATAAGGAGGGATGGCATGGAAAAGCTGCTGATCCAGGGGAAAGTCAACGATAGAAGAAAAAGAGGTCGATCTCCCAACAGATGCATCGATCAGATCATGTCTACAATGCACTTGGAGTTACCTGAGACGATAAGAAGTATCGAAGATAGAGAAACCTGTAGGGCTGTTGTAAATTCTATTTAACAATGCAATAAAGGTCACGACTCTCAGTGCCGAGCAATGATGCAAGATCGATTCCGAACTTTTGTCGAAATCACATAAAATCCTAAATGAGACACTTCTTTGGGCGTCGGGTTGAAAGCAGTCTTTCTTTGTTCCCATCCAAAGAGGCCTAAAATGACATATTCCGCGGCAGCTAAATCCATTAAAAAGTCAGTATCATTTGTCAAGAATTGGGGAAATCGTTTTAACGAGACTAAAAATGTCGACGACTGGCCAAAATGTGGCTCGATAGGCGGTCACTCCGAAAGTCGAAAAACGAAATGTGTCTTTGTTTTCGCAGGACCCGAAATTGACGCTGCAAAATTAAAAAAATCTGGTTCGAATGTGCCTCATGAGACCATTTGACAACTTCTTCGTGCTCATAATGTCAAATTCCGAAGCATGTTGAAGAAACCTTTGCTGGGTAAAAATCACGTCGCCAAGAGGCTCGCTTCAGCAAACGATAAGACACTAGAGTAACCCCCACAATCGCTGGACGCCATTACCCTATTGAAAACATTTGGTCCCCTTGTAAAGAGAAAGCTCAGAGGAAAGATTCTGAAGACTTTGACCCAGTTGTCTCGCGAGATTCGCAAAATTTGCAGAGTATGCAGAAAATCTCGTTTTCGGCATGCCTCGAAGATGCCAGACTTACTAAGGTAATTGTATCACTGTCTTTATTGGAAATCAAGATAGGCCGGGCCTCTTTCTCACAATTTTGAAAGTATAAAAAATTTCAGATAATGAATGTATACTTATTCTATCTTAACCTAAGTTCTTATAATAGGAATCCTATACTAACTTATCGTAGGAAAGTGTGTTTATGTATATACATGAGTTTCATAATGCTAGGACTTAGAACTAAGACTAAAACTCCCTTAGACTAAGACTTACGCTAACTTAAACTAGGACGTAACAATGTCTTAAATTAGGACTAATTTAAACTTAACCTAGAATGACAATCTTCTTGTCACGGCGGGAAGATAATTGTGCCGCTGTTGGCACACAAAAGAATACATTGAAGGCAAGAAATGTTCTCGAAACACATTTTTTCAAGAATACGAGTGGTCACGTTCTTACTTGACAAACTGTAAGCAAGTTAACTTTAAAGAATATTCCTATTAAACAATTAAATTAGTAAATTAATAATACTACCTTAAACATCTTTAAACAAGTGTCCTTTATTTAAGTATGTCTCCGTCCTAAATAAATAAATTCATAGAGTGACGGTGGCTTGAGAAAACTTTCTTTTTACCTATGTGTAAAGAATATTATATTAAAGAAATTAGCTTAAATGATTGAAAATACAAACTTGTAGAACGTCACAGTTGGAATTCCATCAATTTAACTAAAATTTTTATTATAGAGCGTGTTAAACTAAACTACTTATTGACATCAGTGCCACAGTAAACATAAAACACAGTAGCGACGCTCAAGAAAATTTTCTGGTCCTGTTTTTGAATACGCATGCGTCCCCTATCATACTAGCAACATGGCTGCCAGCGCGGTCGCGGGTCTGGATTTCAAGAAGAATCTTTTTATAACGTGCTCCGAAATTCATTATTAAAGATTTTCCAATAAGTAAATGACTCATTTGACGTTATAATTAAAAACAATTATAAATAAAAAAAAAGGCCAAGCGCAAGTCAGACTTTGCGCAATTAGGGTTCCGTACGGTGAATGCTTTTAAAATAAAAGATTTTGTTACCCTAAATAAGTTTTCAACAAAGTTTGTTTTCGATCTTTGTTCAAAACTTATGACCTTAATTTTTAGTGTTCCATACGGAACACTTATAAGATTACTTCGGTGTCTGTCTGTCTGTCACACCCGATTTTCTCCAAAAATATCTGACATAGAAAGTTGAAATTTGGTACTAATATAGGAATTGGTGGCCTCATCAGAGCCGTATAGTTTTGAAAGGTAAAGTTAGTTAGATCTAAGTGTACGCATTTCTGTTGTTCTTAGGAGTCGTTTTGTTATTGTTTTCTCCGCTCTGGTTTCTATCGCGTACGTGATGATCGGTCTTACGCACGTTTTATATATCCTTACTTTTGCTCCTGGTGCTCATATATTTGTTTCTCCAAATTATATCTCTTAAGTATCCTGATATTAATGATGCCTTTATTGTTTGAGTTTTTACTTCCTCCTTAAGGTTCCTGGTACTTGTTATGTTTGCCCCTAGATATCTGAAGGACATCACTTGTTCTACACTCTGATCATAAATCGCGAGTTTGCATCTTTTCGGTTCTTTAGATATTGTAAGGGATTTTGTTTTCTTTACAGATATTTGCATATTAAACACTTTTGCTGTTTGTTGGAACTTATGTAGGAGTCTCTGTAAGTTATCTTCGTCTTCTGATATGATTACTGCATCATTGGCGTAGCATATTATTTTTATTTCTTTGTCTCCTAATCGATATCCTCTCCCAGTTTTCTTTACTTCGTTTATTATTTCATCCATTATGATGTTAAATAAGATTGGGCTTAGACTATCTCCTTGTCTGATTCCGGTTGTCATAGGTATTTTATTGCTTAACAGGTTGACTGCCGACCACTCCGATCGGAGTGCGTCGGGGTCTCTTCGCCAACGCCGTCTACTCCGATCGGAGTTCGACATTCGTTCTTACGAAACGTTTTAGTATTCCATCGGCGTTGTATATGAAACGTGTTTCTAGTGGTGGCGTTGCTTAAAAACGCAAGTTCTAACAGGTGCTTAAGTGGTTCCGCGGATTTGCTTTTGGTTTGGTTGTAATCTGCCGTACAATATGGACAATCAACCTGGGCCTTCTGGTATTAAAAAAAGACATTGTAGTGATGAAAAAAAGGTATATGATAAGAAAAAGAAGCTAACTGACACTGAATTATTGCAGCTATTGGAAGAAAGCGGAGGTAGTAGTGACGAACATTACGTACCAGATACAGACGATAGTGATGTAAATTCAAGCTCCGAGTCCGAAGAAGAGAATTTTATAGACCCTATTCGGCCACATCAGACACTTCCTAGCCTTGATGAGATAAAATGGAACGACAGAGGTGCGTTTTTTTAAAACAAATTTTGTTCCAGAAAACCCAGGAATTATTGGTGCAAATTCCAGGACAGGGTGCACCTAACGATTTTTTTCGAAATGATCATTGATGATGATTTTTTACAAACTATTGTAGAACGAACGAACTCTTACGCAGTCGAGGTTTTGCTGCGCCCAGAAACAAGTACAAAATCACGTATTACTAATTTTAAAGATCTTACTCTTGACGAACTAAAAATTTTCTTGGCCCTGTTACTTCACACTGGCACAATATCCTTGAGCCGTCTTAACGATTAGTTTTCATTTAATCTACCTGTTTTTAGAAAATATATGTCAAGGAATAGATTTTTGCTTATCTTGAGGTGTTTGCATTTTACATCTCCAGATATGGATCCGGCAGATCGGCTAGGAAAGATTAGATTTGTGGCAGATTTTTTTAACAACAAGATGGGAGAAATTTACTATCCTGGAAGAGAGTTGTCTTTGGATGAAGCTATGGTACTTTATCGGGGTCGTCTCCAGTTTAAACAGTATATCAAGAATAAGCGTCATAAGTATGGTATGAAGTTATGTTATACATGCTGACAGAGCCTAATGGACTTATTTTGAAATTTCGTGTCTACGAAGGTGCGACAGATGTTTATGGTGGAAGCGGACATACTGAAAAGATTGTTTTACATTTATTGGAGGAAAAATTGGGTGTGGGACATGCTGTTTATCTAGACAATTTTTACAATAGTGTTAATTTAGCTAGGAAATTACTTCAACAAAATACATACTGCACTGGTACGCTGAGAGGTGAGAGGAAAGATAATCCGAAAGAGGTAATGAGTGCAAACTTAAAACGTGGTGAGAATAAATCTATGTTTTGCAATGGAGTGCATGTCGGAAAATGGCGCGATAAACGCAATGTTCAATACATTTCAAAGAATTTGGAAGCGAAATGGGCATTTTTTAAAAACAAAAGAAATCAAGAATCTGAAAAACCTTCCGCAATCATTGGATATAATGCTTTTATGTCCGGTATAGATAGACAGGATCAAATGATGGCAAATTATCCTTGCAGCCGTAAAACCATTCGGTGGTACAAAAAGTTATTCAAGCATGTGCTGCAAATGAGCATGAAAAACGCCTATTTTTTGTACAATAAATATTCGCGGTCTGACCAGTTACGATTATATGACTTCCGATTGGATGTCATAAGAAATTTACTAGCCAGACGACCAATTACTAATTTGCCGCAAATTCCCCCAGGCCAAATAAATGTCCATTCTCATTAGCAAAGTAGAAAAAATTGTTAGTGAAAAAAAAGGAACTAAAGAAACAAAACGGGTAAGCAGAAAGGAATGCAAAGAATGCAGGAAAAATAAAATAAGAAAGCAAACAGTGTATGAATGCAAAATGTACCCTGGACAACCAGGTTTTGCCTTAATTGCTTTGAGGATTACCATAAAAATGTACAAAAATGATTGAGAAATAAATGTTTTGAGTTCATGAGTTCGATTTGTTATTTCTTTACTTATTTAATTGGACACTCCGATCGGAGTGTTCGGCATCTAGTAAAAATTTTCACTTGCAATGCCGATTACTCCGATCGGAGTGAAATTTTTTTTTTCTAATATTTTGAATGGCACATAAAAAAAAAACACATCCAAGACTCATTTTAATTCATATTTACCACAATAAAATAAAAATATTTGGAAAAATCTTACCGGCGTCAACCACAAACTCAAAAATATAGATCGGCAGTCAACCTGTTAATTTATTTGCCACTCTTACATATGTGTGGTTGTTGATGTTCAGTTCTTCGATAATTTTTATTATATTGGGGTGAATTCCCCTTTTTTTGTAGTAGGGTTATGACATCAGTTAACCGTACCCTATCGAATGCCTGGGTAAGATCAATGAAACACATAAAGGCTATCTTATTAAACTCTATGGCTTTTTCGGTAATTTGGCGGACTATAAATATGGCGTCTATAGTAGACCTGTTCTTTCTGAACCTTTGCTGTTCTTCACAGATTCCGGTTAACATTATTTCTTCTGCTAAAATTTTAGTGAACAATTTTAGTACCGCACTCATTAAGCTGATACCTCGATAGTTTTTTGGATCTGCCCTTTCTCCTTTTTCGAAAATTGGTATCAAGATGCTTTCTTTCCATTCGGATGGTATAATCTTCGCTGTAAGTATTTTGTTAAAGAAAATCTGTAATTCTTTTAGTAATTTATCACCTCCATATTTGATCATTTCGTTCTTAATTTCGTCCATGCTCGGGGCCTTTCTGTTTTTTAGTTTCGCTGTCATGTGCTGTATTTGATTCAAGGAAATGGTCCTATTTGGTTGGGCAACATTTTCATCTTCATGCTGTATTTCCTGTGTTAATGAATTGGTTTCTGATGGGCTATAGAGTTTTTCGAAATATCTTTCCCATTCTTCCACTGTAATTTTTGTATTTTGTATATACTCATTTATTGGTTTTTTTCTATTTCTCAGTAGATTCCATATTTTTTTTGTTCCATATCCTTCGAAAATTTCTCCCAATGCTCTCTTTTGATTCTCTGGATATTCTCATTGACCCTGTTTCTTACATTTTTATAATCATTGTATGTTATAGCATTGGATCTGTATTGTAGGTACGATTTTCTTTTTTCTTCAGCTAATGCCTTAACTTCTTGTTTGAACCAAGGCTTTGTGTTTGGTTTTCCCCCTTTCTTTATAGTTCTTCTTCCAAATGCTTCTTCTGCTGCTTCTAGCATATTAGTTTTTAGTTTTGTCCATGCCGTTTCTACGTCATCGGACTCTCGAATATCATTTGTGGCTATTTTTTCTGTTAACCTTTGTTGATATAGATATTTGGTTGAGTCGTCGGATAGAGATTCTATATTGATTTTGCTTATTTGTTCGACGGGTTTGCTACGAAGTCGTTGCATGGTTGTTCATATTTTTGCTATTACAAGATGGTGATTCGTTCCAGCATTGGTGGAAGCTAAAGTTCTCACGTCCTGTATTCTTGTTGGATAAATATTTCTATTTGTGATTACGTAATCTTTGCTCACGTGTATTTTCGAAGGTGTATTTGTGTTATAGTTTATGTGGATAAAAGGTGTTGTTAATTCTAAGTTCATTTTGTATGCATAGTTGTATCATTTGTTCACCACTATCGTTTATAATTTCTTCGTTGAATCGATTTTTGATGCCAGGTTATAACTTCATCACCAATTCTTGCATTAAAATCCCCCAGAACTATTATTTCATCATCACTAGGTATGTCGTCTAAAACTGTTTGTAGGTTCTGGTAAAATAGGTCTATCTCCGTTTGAGGTTTGCTGGTATCGGATGCATATATACTTATTATGTGTGTTGATCTTGATTTTTGTAGTTCGATCGTCACTTGTAGTAGTCTGTCGTTAATATATTTCGTTTTGCTGACTTGGTTTTCAAATCTTTCATGTAGCAGTATGCCAACCCCTGATGCAGCTCTTTCATTTTTTTCTTTGCCACTGTATATCAGTAAGTAGTTTTCATATTTTACAAAAATTCTGGAATATTCTCCACGGGGTATAGATTGAACGAAAATTATTTCGAGTGCATTACGTTTAATAATTTATCAGGTATATAAAAAAAAAACAAAAATTTCAAGGTCATCAGTTTTCAGTAAAGATCGGAAAAAATTGGGATGTGTTTTGTGAAGTCATTGACCATTTTATACCTCCATAACCAATTTTTTTTTTTTAAAGCAATCTACATACGGAACACTAATTGAGCAATTCCAACTTGCATTTGACCTGTTATTTTAATCTTCAAAACTCTTAATATACTCCATTTTCGTACTGCTTTTAAAGGTCCTTTTACACGGTCATATCAGTCCTCAGTTCAGTGTCAGTTTCAGTCAAACTGTCCGTTTTTCCTATGTGTAATGGTCCTATTACATGGTCATATCAGTTCTCAGTTCCGTCTCAGTTTCAGTTTTCGTTTCATTTCAGTTCGAAAGGAGGTTTAATAATTTATCTGGTAAATAAAAAAACAAAAATTTCAAGGTCATCAGTTTTCAGTAGAGTTTGTGTGTTTTGTAAAGTCACTGATCATTTTATACTACCGTAACAAAATTTTTTATTTTAAAAGCAATTAACGTTCGGAACACTAATTGTGCAAGTTCAACTTGCACTTGACCGCTTATTTTTTTATATACCAGATAAATTATCATGCATGGTGGGTGATGCACTCGTAATAATTTTTGTTCAATCTACACCTAGTGGAGAATATTCCAGAATTTTTTCAGAACTTTTTGACAGCGATTGTTGGCAATTTTTCAAAAATAATACAAAGAAAAGTGCGTACAAGTATTACATCATATAAATTTTGGAACTGCTGTTTGATTTGACATCCCAGTCGATGATCTGGTAAAAAAATTTTTTTTTTCACTTCCGATTTCACCTCCCAAAACTCGCGCACATTTTTTTTCGTATTATTTTTAAAAATTGCCAAAAATCGCTGTCGAAAAGTATTGACCAAAAAATTTTGAAAAAATTCTGGAATATTCTCCACATGGTGTAGATTAAACGAAAATTATCACACCTTTAATAATTTATCGGTTGTTTAAAAAAAAATAAAAATTTCAAGGTAATCCGCCATGTTGGTATTACTGAAAATTATGTTGCTTACTCTAATTATTACATCAATATTACATTTTGTCTCCGTTTTGAAATTCAGGTAACTTAATTCCGCTTAGAAATCATCATTTGTTTGTATCTGATCCTGATTTTTTGGTTCTATCCGCGATATTGCGCCGCCATTTTGTCTTTTCAAAAGGGCCACTTTGCATTTGAAAGCTTACGTTTCAACGAAGAAATTAACACTCTTGAATTTTTTTCGTTAATTCTATTTTTGGTATGGGGGTGGCTCCATTGACGCGAGACGTCCCCACACACACACACACACACATATATATATATATATATATATATATATATATATATATATATATATATATATATATACATATATATACATATATATACATATATATACATATATATACATATATATATATATATATATATATATATATATATATATATATATATATATATATATATATATATATATATATATATATATATATATATATATATATATATATATAATATATATATATATATATATATATATATATATATATATATATATATTATATATATATATATATATATATATATATATATATATATATATATATATATATATATATATATATATATTATATTATATATATATATATATATATATATATATATATATATATATATATATATATATATATATATATATATATATATATATATATATATATATATATATATATATATTATATATATATATATATATATATATATATATATATATATATTATATATATATATATATATATATATATATATATATATATATATATATATATATATATATATATATATATATATATATATATATATATATATATATATATATATATATATATATATATATATATATATATATACATATATATATATATATATATATATATATATATATATATATATATATATATATATATATATATATATATATATATATATATATATATATATATATATATATATATATATATATATATATATATATATATATATATATATATATATATATATATATATATATATATATATATATATATATATATATATATATATATATATATATATATATATATACAGTTTGAGCAACATATATAGTTTTCTCCTCTCTTGTGATTCACCTTCCCCACATGATATCTCTGGGTCGTCATTCTCGTCATAGTTTTTCGTCCTCAGTATATTTATAGTTCTTTCCCGCCGCGTATTTCATTTTTGGGTGTTCTTTCTTTAGGTATATATTTTCATGTTTCCCGTGAATTTCCTTAGAATTACATTTCTATCTTTATTAAAATTGCTTAGTATATAACGAATAAATAAACCCTCTTCACTCTTGAGCTCCTTTTCCAATCCCTCTCTTCTCCTCTCAAGATGAAAAATCCGATTTTCTTTACGCCACTTCAATTTCCATACCGTTGAAAAATAACGTTCCCAATGCGTACTTTTCCTGTTATACCAACATTCCAATCTAATGACGTCGTACCTAATTTGTATTCAACCGGTTCTTTCCTGGTTGTTCAACCCTTTTTCCCTTTTGTTTTGAGTGATCCCTTACTTCTGTCAGATAGTTGTCCTTTGTCAGCGCCTTGTCAAACTTGTCATTTCTTTTCAGATCACAGGTGGTTAATTAATTATAAATGAGTAAAATGATTTTTCAACATCCAAGGTTTCTAATGGCATCCTTGCTATAAATGCCATATTTTTAACTTAATATGTTAGTGAATAGTGGCTGTTATATTTCAGTGTCGGTCTTTGTTGTGACAATTGTAATTTATGGTCATTCTTGTTAGATTAATTCGCACACTGCATATGAGTCACTTGCAACTTTTACTTTAGTACTTCATAATATTAATAATAATAATGTATACTTCTTTATACCAACAATAAGAATTTATTAATAATTATAAATTTAAAAATTAAAATTAAAAATTAACTTAACAATAATAATTTTCTACGCCCGACTTTCCTTATTGGTTGCTTCATTATCTCTTTTTCAGTTTGTGCCCTGATGAAGGTCCCAACCTAGGACCGAAATATTGGCTAAATGAATATTGTGTGAATATCTGTTGTGCCCATTTGCCGAGTTCCCCAACTATTTTCATATCTTAGGTTTTAGATACGGCAACTTTTGCTTTCTCTCTCTCTTTATTTGTTATATATATATATATATATATATATATATATATATATATATATATATGTGTGTGTGTGTGTTTGTGTATGTGTGTGGCGGATCGTGGCTCCGTGGCGTAGTACTTGCTTGCGGTGCAGAAGGTCTCGGGTTCCAATCCCGGCAGGTCGGTTATTTATTTATTAATTTATTTAGTATATTTAGCCTGGCCACGTACATAGATAGTAGTTGTTAGCAATGATGTCCGTGGCTGCACTACCGCGTTGTCAAAAATGTATGTTTCGGCACTTGGACAACGTTGACGGGCATTACGACCTCCTCGCCGATATCCTTAGGATATGAAAATGGGTAAAATTGCTACTCAGGCGGGGAGGCTAACGATAAAAAAAACACCTAAGCTGAAAAGTTTTCGATATGACATATACATGTCGCCCTTTTCAAAAATCCATATGATTTTTAGGAAGTATCAGCCTTCAAACGATATGTGTCAAAATTTCATGACATTTCGACGATTAGTTTACATGTTGCAGTGGTTTTAGCGACGCTACTTTTGATATTTTTAAAACAATGGAAAAAAATCGAATTTCGTGTGTTGATTCAACACAATGTGGTGAAATAATGATTAAATGGCATTTTGAGTAAATTGACAGCCCGCTTGACAGCCGTCAACTACTAAAATATTTTTTGGTATCAGGATCGTACTCAGTAACCTCGAAAACATATGAGCCAATGTTTGAATGGTATTTTAATGTTATGAATTAATGATTAAATGGCATTTTGGGTAAATCGACTGCTCGTTTGACAGCTATCAACTACTAAAATATTTTTTTGCATCGGGGTCATATTCAGCGACCTCGAACACATAAGAGCCAATGTTTGAATAGTGTTTTAGTCCGATGAAATAATGATTAAATTGCATTTTGAATAAATTGACCGCTTGTTTGACAGCTGTCAACTACTAAAATATTTTTTATAATTAGGATCGTATTCAGCGACCTCGAAAAAATAAGGGCTGATATTTGAAGTGTTTTAGTGTGATGAAATAATGATTAAATAGCATTTTGAGTAAATTGACAGCTGTCGATTACTTAAATATTTTTTTTGTATCAGGATCGTATTCAGCGACCTCGAAAAAATAAGGGCCAATGTTTGAATGGTGTTTTAGTGTGATGAAATAATGATTAAACGGCATTTTAAGTAAATTGACAGCTCGTTTTGACAGCTTTCAACTACTAGAAAACTTTTTTTGCATCAGGATCGTATTCAGCAACCTAGAAAACATAAGGGTCAATGTTTAAATAGTGTTTTAATGTTGCGAAATAATGATTAAATAGCATTTTGAGTAAATTGACAGCTGTCGATTACTTAAATATTTTTTTGTATCAGGATCGTATTCAGCGACCTCGAAAAAATAAGGGCCAATGTTTGAATGGTGTTTTAGTGTGATGAAATAATGATTAAACGGCATTTTAAGTAAATAGACAGCTCGTTTGACAGCTTTCAACTACTAGAAAACTTTTTTTGCATCAGGATCGTATTCAGCAACCTAGAAAACATAAGGGTCAATGTTTAAATAGTGTTTTAATGTTGCGAAATAATGATTAAATTGCATTTTGAGTAAATTGTCAGCTCGTTTGATAGCTGTCAACTACTTGACATTTTTGACTTGACTATTTTCAGTAACCTCGAACACATAAGAGCCAATGTTTGAATAGTGTTTTAGTCCGATGAAATAATGATTAAATTGCATTTTGAATAAATTGACCGCTTGTTTGACAGCTGTCAACTACTAAAATATTTTTTATAATTAGGATCGTATTCAGCGACCTCGAAAAAATAAGGGCTGATATTTGAAGTGTTTTAGTGTGATGAAATAATGATTAAATAGCATTTTGAGTAAATTGACAGCTGTCGATTACTTAAATATTTTTTTGTATCAGGATCGTATTCAGCGACCTCGAAAAAAAATAAGGGCCAATGTTTGAATGGTGTTTTAGTGTGATGAAATAATGATTAAACGGCATTTTAAGTAAATTGACAGCTCGTTTGACAGCTTTCAACTACTAGAAAACTTTTTTTGCATCAGGATCGTATTCAGCAACCTAGAAAACATAAGGGTCAATGTTTAAATAGTGTTTTAATGTTGCGAAATAATGATTAAATAGCATTTTGAGTAAATTGACAGCTGTCGATTACTTAAATATTTTTTTGTATCAGGATCGTATTCAGCGACCTCGAAAAAATAAGGGCCAATGTTTGAATGGTGTTTTAGTGTGATGAAATAATGATTAAACGGCATTTTAAGTAAATAGACAGCTCGTTTGACAGCTTTCAACTACTAGAAAACTTTTTTTGCATCAGGATCGTATTCAGCAACCTAGAAAACATAAGGGTCAATGTTTAAATAGTGTTTTAATGTTGCGAAATAATGATTAAATTGCATTTTGAGTAAATTGTCAGCTCGTTTGATAGCTGTCAACTACTTGACATTTTTGACTTGACTATTTTCAGTAACCTCGAACACATAAGAGCTAATGTTTGAATAGTGTTTTAGTCCGATGAAATAATGATTAAATTGCATTTTGACTAAATTGACCACTTGTTTGACAGCTGTCAACAACTAAAATATTTTTTATAATTAGGATCGTATTCAGCGACCTCGAAAACATAAGGGCTAATATTTGAAGTGTTTTAGTGTGATGAAATAATGATTAAATAGCATTTTGAGTAAATTGACAGCTCGTTTGACAGCTGTCAATTACTTAAATATTTTTTTCTATCAGAATCGTCTTCAGCAACCTCAAAAACCCCTACTTATTTATTTAGAAGTAATTTTTCATTTAATATGGTCTTAAAATTGAAAAATACTTGAAAAATTTTTCGAGCTTCACTTGTATTTGACACTGTCACTGTCAAAGAATTGAGAATTTCAAAAAGTACCACACAGCATTCGATTCTACATAGAAAAAGCTACAATTTGAGCCCTTATACTTTACGAAATCATTTAACCAGTTCTGACGGCAGCCATTTGCGTTTTTGTATGGAATGACCCATATATATATATTATATATATATATATATATATATATATATATATATATATATATATATATATATATATATACAATTCACCATCGAAACAGAACAAAACAACGCCATAAATTTCCTCTAACTCTAATAAGAGAAAAAAACAAAATAAATAGCAAATGGTACACAAAACCAAGAAGTTCTGGAAAATATCTAAACTACCATTCACACCATCCTTTAAATTTTAAGAAAAATACCGTCATAAATTTAATTGACAGAGGCTTAAAACTAACAAGTCCTAAATATAGAGCAGAAATAATAGAAAAAATAAAAACTACCTTAACCAACAACAATTATCGGTTAAGCTAATTAACAAAATTTCAAAAACCAGAATTCACAAATTATATAATACTCTAGATAAACAACCAAAACAAAGAACAGCTACAACATACATATCCATGCCATATATTCAAGGACTTTCAGAAAAAATTAAAGCAGTCCTCAAAAAACATAATTTAACTGTTTGCCACAAAACGCATAACTCATTAAAACACCTTTTTACCCCCCTAAAATCCAAAACACCCCTACTGAAACAATCAAACCTGATATATTCTATTCCATGTTAAAACTGCAACGGCTGTTATATCGGCATGACTAAACAACATCTAGAAACTAGACTGAATGGCCATAAGTATGATAAGAATAACCCAACAGCTCTATCAAAACATGTTAAACAAACCAAACACTCGTTTGATTTTAAAAATACAAAAATCCTAAAAAAAGAGTCAAATTATTTTAAAAGATCAATGCATGAAATGATCTGTATTAATAAAGAGAAAAACAATATAAACGACAAAAGCGACGTTAGGGGTCTGAGTCATATTTATTTCGGACTCTTCTCATAGTAACTCAATAGCAGATAATAAATAAAAAAAACACATAAACAAACCAAAGGATGACTTTCGTTCCCTATACAAATCTAAAGTTATTTTAAAAAATGTGACCGTCTTAGTAACACCTTTTAAAGAATGTTAAGTGTGTCTTCGTTTCAACCCATACATGTAAGTTTTTATATATATTTTGAGTGTATTTTTATTATTTTTACCTTCTACATTGTATTATAAGTTTAAGAAATTTATATATTCATAATTTAAAAAATTTGTGCGTCCTATTGAATATCCAAAACAGAAAATTTCAATTTTTAGATGAACTGAAGAAGCCTGAAAATCGGGCGAAACGTTTTCAATAAATTCTAACTAGAACATGATGTAATTTCTCTATCCTTAAAACAAAAGAACCATAAAGCCCAAGAAATTGAAAAAAAATATATATTCAATATTCCAAGGTTCAAGAAAGAATTCAATCCAACTTATATATATATAATATATATATATATATATATATATATATATATATATATATATATATATATATATATATATATGTATATATATATATATATATATATATATATATATATATATATATATATATATATATATATATATATATGTACTGTCATGAATACGGACCCGGTATGAATTATCATGGAATACCAATCGACATGGATGCTTGGTGCAGATAATCCTCGTTCATACATACCAACCTAACGGGACGCACCTTTACCCCACCTCCCAGGTGAGCCAGTGCCGAGTATAGTCGACCGAAACAACTTCGATAGGTTACCTTAGTTCGATTCTTGTAGGTAGTTCTTGCAAAAATCGTGGTCATAATGTTGTAGTGTCAATGTTACAGTGATTTTAAAGTGTTTGTTAGGATATATTTCGGATATTTCATGTGGATTTACCTTTAAAATAAGGTAAGTTTACTTACATTAGTTACATTAGGAGCTGTATCTTCGGTTTTTAATGGTAAACAGACGTTTTCTGACGATGAACCGAGTATGGAAGGCTGATTCAAGTTTTCTTGAGCTTGATACGATGTGTCACAGACTTTCGTTTGTAATAACCCAATTTTTAAGATATTAATCGCGCTTCGATTAACTTCTTTGCTGTTAACCCAATTTTGGTTCTTGTCGGTATTCGGTATACTTATTTTTGCCTACTGGACAACAGCGGTGGTTCGCTGGTCTTACAGAATTTTAAAGACAACATATGAACGAATTCTTGTCAACTTTTAGGAACCGTAAGTTTTTAATTTGGTTCAATTCCAGCACAAAAATACACTTCGATATATATATATATATATAGTGATTGATTTACCTTCTGTAATAATAAAAAAATAAAAAAGAGACGGTTAACAAAGGGATCAACGCTAACTAATGATTGTGGACAGACTTATGGGCAGTACAAATAGAAGACAAACATTAACAGGATTTTCAAGCCAAAATGACTATGCTCTTCAAGCCGAATCCGCTTCCAGCTCTCGCTCAAAAAAGATCCAGAAATATTTAAGAATGAAGTATATATCTTCTTTAACTCCCGGACGATTGTTCACTTTCTTATCTGGATTTATCTCAAAAAGAAGAAGAAAGAAAATAAGAGAAATTACAAGAATTTTGTGAACAAGAATTTCAAAAAAAAATGGCATTTTGGTCGAAATTCTTGTTGCTTTGAAGGCAAAAGAGGTGTCTAGGAAATATATTAAAATATTTTTTTGTTTAGCTACCTAGCTATGAAGGTAATCTTGCAGGTAGAGCTTAAAAAAAGTATATATATTTTTCCAGATAAGTATCATCTACACTAATACACATAGTCGAGGGTTTCTCGAGTAGTTTCGTCCCATCTAAAAAATTCTTTTATTTGTGCCTCAAAAAGAGACGCTACAGTGGCTTTCAATTCATCTTCTGAGAAAAATTCTCGCCCCTGAGATATTTGAGCCAAAAGAAGTCACAGAGTGCTCACTCAGAGATATGGGGGTGGATGTTTTAACTTAGTGACTGTATCATCATCATTACCTTATTCAATCCATAGTCGGATGTAAGCCTTCTCAAGTTGTCTGCAATGAGCTTTGTTAGTGACTACATAGTCTTCAGTAATGGCTGGTACAGTGCAAGCCTTGTAGATCTTGCTGTTGACGTTTTTCTCCTTTGGATCGTTCTTCCCTAAACATCTCCATTTATAAACCCTTTTTCTATATAATCAATAGAAAAAATTCCTTCGCAGTCCTAAAAAACGATCTTTATTCACTCTCAAAAAAAAGGATTGACTTGTCGCTTTCTTTGGAGGTAGAGAGCCCTAATGACGTCACTGCAACGACTCCTGCTTCATGGCAGGGTACCAATAGAACCAGCAAGTCTCGCCGACTGTCACAATTGAATTGGAAAATAACTCTCATGGTTCTCTAAAACGGTCAGATGTTCCTGTTATTTTGTGGTCTGGTGTAAGACGTTTGGGTATCCATCGTAGAGAAACTATTTTCATCTGTACAATTTTGATGACTGTAGTTTCAGATACTCCAGCATCTTGGGCAAGTACTGGAATTTCCGTTCGTCTATCTGACAGCTCCAAATCTGATGGTTTCCTCATGTTTTAGAAGAAAAAACATTGCAAAACGCAACGAGCTCGTACAAAATCTCGTCAAATTACTGAGAACTACGTCAGTTATTTGACAACCAGACTTTTTTTTCATGACATCACTTTATTCAATCCAAGGCCTTTGCGACTTGAAAAGTAAAAATTAATCATGATTTAGAAGAAAAATATGACTGCTCGCGAATATTCCTTTGGGTAAATACCACGTCCAAATTAAAGAACACTTTCTTGTAATTCGTCGAGGCTGATGAAATTTTTAAAGAAGATTTATTGATTTTTCGCGTAGATATTACTGTCCTCATTTATTTTTTCAAACTGCAAAGTTCTGGATTTTAGAGTTTTTACGTTTTTTGTTGTGGTACCAAAGGTTTAAATACATCTTGTATCGTCTTAACGGATTTGACAAACGTTATTTGATGATGTATAATGAAATTAAATTTGCTGCAGACCTAAAAGAGCATAATTTTTTTTAAATATTGTCGTAAGAGTTTCTCTAGATAGTGAAAATCACTGAACTTAATGTAATGAAAGTTTGATAACTGTACTCTTACTACCACAAGGTCTCCCATTTCCTTCAGTGTCTAACTAAACACCTTGAATTTATTCAAAAACTAGTTCCCTATTCAAATCGATAATTAAAACGACTTAAATGAATATAAATTAAGTTAGTTAAACATTTATTGTTGCGTTAATTCCATTGTACGTAAATTTTAAGACCTCCCTCTATTTAGTTCTATTTCTTGCTACAAATTTAAACACCTGTATACAGAAAGTCTTTTGTATTCATTGGAAGATACGTATGAACTACTAAATGTTCTAGAGTTTTAATTTTCAACTGAAACCCAAAAAAAACTATAATTTGTTTCTTCTTTATATTCTCCTCTCCTTTTAAACTTATTAGGTTCGCTATTGTACTTGAACTTTGGCTTTATTAAATCTTGTTGGTCAACCTATTTTTTTTTGTCTCACTGCTAAGGTTGGGGGAATTACAAAGAGATCTCGTCGAAAAGAATGGTCAGATAGAGTGGAATATTATAAAATAAAAATTCATTTTGCGCATCTTTATTGAATTAAACGAAGATAATGGTCATTTCAAGAACACCCGGGTTGTAAACAGATATTCGTGTTTAGGGTGTTGGGTAACAAATGATTTGAATCCTGAAGTTGAGGTACGAGTTCGACACCTCCTCACAGACTCAACCCTTTTTTGGATACTCGTTTTCGTGTCGTAAAGGTCTATATATATATATATATATATATATATATATATATATATATATATATATATATATATATATACTAGCCGGGCCCGCGGCTCCGCTCGCGTGCACTTGATTCACCACTATCGTCACTACTTATTCCTTATGTTACCCAACGTAATAAAATATCTCCCATTGTTTCCCTTATTTCTCAATATTTCTCCTTATCTCCCATTATCTCTACATAATTTCCATTATCTAGGCTTACCTCTGCTCATCTCCCATTATTTCTCCTTATCTCCCATTATTTCTCCTTATCTCCCATTATCTCACCTTATCTCCCATTATCTAGGCTTATCTCGACTTATCTCTCAATATTTCTCCTTACTTATCTCCCATTATTTCTCCTTATCTCTCATTATCTCACCATAACTCCCATTATCTAGACTTATCTCTGCTTATCTCCCATTATTTCTCCTTATCTCCCATTATTTATATTTATCTCCCATTATCTCACCTTATCCCCCATTATCGCGGCTTATCTCGACTTATCTCTCATTATTTCTCCTTATCTCCCATTATCTAGGCGTATATCGAATTATATAGAACATATGTATAAATTTTATAAAAACACGTAAATCGTATAAGTGATAAGCGCACTAACGGACAGACAGTCAGAGAGACAGGCATACAGACAGACAGAGAGACGTTGCATTTTATATATATTCTAGATAGATTATAGATAACCTGGCCAGAGAACAAATGTATGAATTTAAAAAAAAAACACGTAAATCGGATAAGTGGTTCTCGAGTGATAAGCGCACTAACGAACAGACACACAGACAGAGAGACGTTGCATTTTATATATATTATATTCTTTGCTACATGTTATTGTTCCATATTTAATGCTTTAGGCAGTGTACTGCAAGGGAACGCGCTAGCGGTAAACTTTTTCTCCGACTTGATTCACTATTATCATCACTGCTTATTCCTTCTATCACCTAACGTAATAAAATATATCCTATAACCTGGCCAGAGAACATATGTATGTTTAATAAAAAAGCACGTAAATCGGATAAGTGGTTCTCCAAAGATAAACGCACTAACGGACAGACAGACAGAGAGACGTTGCATTTTATATATATTATAGGTATTCTTTGCTACATGATATTGTTCCATATTTAATGGTTTAGCATGTTTAAAAAAAAGCACGTAAATCGGAAAAGTGGTTCTCCAGTGATAAGCGCACAAACGGACAAACAGACAGAGATACGTTGCATTTTATATATATTATAGATGTAATAAAATATATATCTAGAACCTGGTCAGAGAACATATGTATGGATTTAAAAAATCACGTAAATCGGATAAGTGGATCTCGAGTGATAAGCGCACTGACGGACAGGCAGACAGACAGAGAGACGTTGCATTTTATATATATTATATATATATATATAGATTATTATTATTATTATTATTATATAACCTGGCCATATGTATGAATTTAAAAAAAGAACACATAAATCGGATAAGTGGTTTTCGCGTGACAAACGCACTAATAGACAGACAGAGAGACATTGTATTTTGTATATATTATAGATTATAGATATTCTCTGTTACATAATATTGTTCCATATTTAATGGTTTAGGCTGTGTATTGCAAGGGAACGCGCTAGCGGAAAACTTTCTTCCGACTTCATTCACTATTTTACGTCACTACTCATTCCTTATGCTACCTATCGTAATAAAATATAGCCTATAACCTGGCCAGAGAACATATGTATGTTTAAAAAAAAAAGTACGTAAATCGGATAAGTGGTTCTCCAGTGATAAGCGCACTAACGGACAGACAGACAGAGAGACGTTGCATTTTATATATATATATTATATATATATATATATATATATATATATATATATATATATATATATATATATCCAGTGCTTTTATATGGAGTTGAGGGTTGGACCTTGGGAGTACGATCAATGAATCGTTTGGAGTCTTTCGAATTATGGGTCATGCGCAGAATATTGAAGATTTCTTGGACAGAGCGTCTTACTAATGAAGTTGTACTTCGTCGAATTGGTAGGGAAAGAGAACTATTGTCATTTATTAAAAGACAAATAACTCGTTACTAGGGACATATTTATAGGGGTCCACGTTACTCACTGCTCCGGTTGTTGATGGAAGAAAAAATTGAAGGGAAAAGAGGTGTGGGGCGTCGAAAATATTCCTGGCTAAAAAATATACGAGATTAGACAGGTCTGGATACCTACACTTTATTAAGAATTACCCAGGATAGGGAAGAATTCGCCGTGATTACAGCCCAACTTCAGTAATGGAAATGGCACTATAAGAAGAAGATTGAATTATATTGGTAATTTTGAGAGGAAACTGCCACACACCCTCCCTTATATCCATCCAAAAAGGGTAATCCCTATTCAGGCAGGGAGATGACCGTTAAAAAAACAAGTTAGAGAACTTATAAGTATAATTCCTCTGGAATTCTCTCGTGTCGACTGGATGCTGATGTTTCGCCGATCATCTTGCCGGCTTCTTGAGAGCTTGTTCCGGAAACTGACTTTTCGTCTGTTAAATTAGTGGACCAGGATAGTGTGAGGAGGCATGACTTTATAGATGATCTGTTCCAAGATTGGTGAGAGGTAAATACTAGGGTCACGATTAAGGTTATTGGGATGTTTAGATATTTGAAATAACTCTTGATTCTTTTTAGGATAGATCCTTATCTTACCAAGAAACAGACAGACAGACGCACTGAAAAACTATGTTTACCGTGATCTGATCTGAATCGTGTAAAAACGTAATTACGAATATAACACTTACCCATATTGAAAGAAGAAATCATTAGAACAAACAATTACTAATCTACATGCTTTGATACTCTAAACTGGAGTTACCATCGACATCCTGTTCTACCTGATCTAAACACCATGGATAAGGTGTAGTAAGGCCACTGTACCCTAAAGGCATAAAATTATCTTCGTTCTCACCATTGTTTAGTTTAAAAAGAATTAAAGACATTTTTTGGGTGAATCATATATATGTATATAGCGAAGGTTAATAATACGTGGTTTTTGATTATTTTAGGAAACTAACAATATAAGTATTTAGTTATTCTGATTTCTAGGGAATATGAATTTCGGTTATATTGTTTTTGAGAATTTGATTTATGCATTGTTTCAATTTTTCAAGTTTAATGAATTAATTGGGCCCTATGGAGCGTTCTCACCTAGGGAATTAGTGTGGCTAGGGTTAACCCTAATCCTTACCATAGTGTTTTAGTTCTTGATAGTGTGGGGGTATTCACAAAATAAAATATTGTAGAGCTCTGTCAAATAAGGGCTGTCTTTTATATATTCTACAATTATTGCCTCATTATCCAGCATAATTTTAGTAGTCAATACTAGTTTTTATATACGTGGGATTGAACGCTAACAATCACACTGTCTAGCGGTAATTGTTAGCAACTCGCTTAACAATTCCTTTATCGGTCTTTAACAGCCTCCGTCAGAGGGGCAGGCGTCTATAGATGTACATTTCAAAGGATTCCAGTCGTCTCTCTGTGCCAGGGTCAAGAGTCCAGTACTCATATCCTTACAATAGCACGGAGAATACATACGCTGTGATGGAAAAATGTATTCTAATTCATGTATGTTACTCGGGCCTGTTCAATTCGGGTATATATTTCCTTTCTTAGGTCCCACTTGTCACTTACATTGTTTCTTAAATATTTAAATGTAGAGACCTGTTCCACGGTGTTGTCCCTTATTTCGAGGGATTCTGGTGCTAGATTTTTCATTGTTATTACCATCCACTTGGTTTTTCTTATATTCATAGTTAATCCAAATCTTTCGCTGACTGGTACGACTCAATTGATCATGTGCTGGACATCTTTGATATTATTTGCTAATAGAATAGTATCATTAACATACCGTGTGTTGTTCATTGTACTCCCATTAACAGTTATTCCTTCAATGGATTCATAGATGGCCTCATTAAACACAGCATCAGAATAAAGACTGAACAAAAGCGGTGAGAGAATGCATCCCTGTTTTACACCTTAGGTTATTTTTATGCTTTCGGACTCTTCCAGCCCAATTTTAGCATTTAATAATATTTAGATCTCTTTTGTCTATATTTGTTGTTTCTAGAATTTTTAATAATTTCTCGTGCACCACACAGTCGAAAGCCTTATTGTAATCGATAAAACATGCATATACATCTACGTTCATATCTTTACAACGCTGGACCAGTACATTTAATGAGAATGAAGCTTCCTGTGTACCCATGCCTTTTCGGAATCCAAATTGTGTGTTATCTATTTCTGCACATCACATTTTCTGTATATTCTGGGAAAATCTTGAGAACGTAACACATTAAACTTATTAATAATAATTATGATTTTGACTTTTTAGGAATTGGGATGAAAGTCGACTTCAGTCAAGAGGGATTTTTCCAGTTTCATAGATCTTGTTAAATAGGATTACCAGTCGATTAATAAATGGACTTTCATCCGAAAATATTTTGAGGATTTCCCCCTTTATCTCATCTGGACCAACTGCTTTTCCATCCTTCTGTAGTTGTATTTCTAGAATAGCTTTTCTTCTTATAGCTTATACCAGCCAAAAATTCAAATTTTATCTTACTAATTTACATCATGGCCCTCAAAACTTACTTTACTGATTTCATTGCTACCGTTTTCGTTGTTTATATCTTCACTGCAACTTATATTAATGATTCTTTGATTCTTTACGAGTGGCAGTCAACGGATTTCTTTCTAATTTTTTTTGTAAATTGTACTCGGTGGGAAACACAGCGCTGGGCAAATTATTTCAAAGGGATGATGTTCTCCATATAAAAGACTGCTTGAAAAGCGTTCTACGCGGAGTAACAAGCTGAACCTCATACGGATGTGAAGCACCAGCGCGACGTGTATTTCTAACATGCACCGCTTTGGGAGGAATTAAGCGGGCTACATCCTTCGAACACTTTCCATGAAAATACTTGTAGAACAGATTCAAGTCGCCAACGGTTCTTCGATGTTCCAGCGAATCAAGGCGCCGGTCAGTTCCGGGTCTCCAATCCGACGAATAGCTCTTCTCTGAACAGAATCCAACAAATGCAGTGTATGTTTGGGAGCGGAGCCCCAAACATGGAGCAGTATTCCATAGTTGGTCGAATTTGAGCTTTGTAAAGAATTAACAGTTGTTCTGGAGTGTAAAGCTTTCTGGCTCGAAATAATATTCCCAACTTTTGAGAAACTCGCCTTGCTATGCCTGCAACATGTTCATGCCAGGATATATTTGCTTCCAAACTAACGCCCAACAAATTGAGCGACGATGCTTGGGGAATGGAGAGCCCCGACATAACCATGTCGGGTTCAGCAACGTTAACTTTTTTAGAAAAAATTGCCGCCTGGATTTTTGTAGCGTTAAATTCCACTTGGTTACTATCACCCCAAGATAGATTTTCTTCCAGGTCTTTGTTAAGTTGAACGACCTCCTGCTGTCTGCGAATATTCGTCTGAGCAGCCGATGTCCGAGCGTTCAAAGTGAATGAAGATATAAGTGTACTGTCGTCTGCAAAGCTGTAGATTGGATTCCCGGTCTTTTCCAGCAGATTGTTGATGTAAATGAGAAAGAGAGTAGGAGACAGTATGGAGCCTTGGGGCATACCGGCGTTGATTGTGAAGGTGTTAGAAAGAAATCCGTCGACCGCCACTCGTAAAGAACGCTCTCTGAGGAAACATGAGAGCCACAAGCAGAACTTTTCAGACATACCACAAGAGCGTAGTTTAGCCAACAGTCCTTCGTGCCAAACACGGTCGAATGCCTTGGATATGTCAAAAGCAATCGCTCGAGATTCTCCAAACTATTCAATTGCGTTGCTCCAAACATGTATTATATAAGTCAGAAGATCTCCTGTTGATCTATGTTTACGAAAGCCATATTGGTGATCGCTAATAGTATTGAATCGTTCAAGATATTTTAGAAGATGCTGCTTGATAACCTTTTCCATGACTTTCGATTTTATTGAAAGCAGTGCGACTGGTCGGTAGTTATTTGGCAAGGTCTTCTTGCCTTTTTTAGGTATCGGCTGAACCGTGGCACATTTCCAGCAGGACGGAAATATTCCCTTTCTGTAGGATAGGTTGAAAAGTCTACAGAAAACTAGTGTTAGTTCCCTTGCACAGTTTTTGAGAACTATGGCAGGTATTCCGTCAGCGCTAGAAGCCTTTTTGTTCATTAAAATACGCTTTATGATACGCTGTCTGAAGACAACATCGGGCATTTTTGACAGCAATATGGGAAATAGTGGTGGTGTTTTTCCTTGGAAATCGACAGTTAGAATGTGAAGCAAAGAGTTCAGCCAACAAGTTCGCTCTCTCAACAGGTGTGGTTGCAGTGGAATTATTTGGCCGTGTGAGTGGTGGTCTGGTGGATTTGGTGAAATTTTGACTAACTGCCTTAGCGATTGCCCAAAAGGACCTGGAATTGTAGGGACAAGCGAGAAGTTTGTTTTTAATTTGTGGATTGTGTGCTTCCTTGGCTCCGTCGATAATTCCTTTGCATCTGTTCCGGGTACGAATAAAGGTGTTATGATATCTTCACTATCAATGTCGGCGTTCCCAAGGCTCCATACTGTATCCTGCTTTATTTCTCATTTACATTAACGATCTGTTGGAAAGGACCAGAAATCCAAAAATACAGCTTTGCGGATGACAGTACGCTTATTTCTTTATTAACTTTAAACGCTCGAACATCGGCTACTCATGCAAATATGCGCAGACAGAAGGAAGGCGTCCAAGTTAACCAAGACCTGGAAGAAATTCTATCTGGGGCTGGCAGGAACCAAGTAGTAATTAAAAAAACCTATAATTAAAAGCTATGTAATTTATTTTCAGATATTTAGGAAGTACGAAAATATTCAAAGATAAAAAAGTAATCGATTTTAATTTTTCAATATATTGTATTTTTGTATATATTGTAATTTTAGGTGATTTTGTGTATTATATTATATAATGAAATACATTTTCTAAAACTGTAACTAACACTGTTAATTGGGTAAAAGTTAAAGTAACAAGTAATGAACAACTAGCTATTTAATGGCTTATTTTATAAATGACTGAAAAGACCTTTGAACAGTAATTGACCAGTATTTTATAGAAATAGTAGAAAAATATACTTATGCTAATAACAAAATGTGAAACTCAGATTTTTACGTTAGAGTTTGCTGGAAGACAGGTCACAGACCCGGAAAAAAACACTTACCAACATCGATTTCAATGAAGGTATTTATTTAACGAAATTTCTAAAATGGAATATTAAATTTAACCATTTACAATTCACAAAGAAACGTTTGTACAGTTAATTGTAGACGTTCTTTGTATATACGAGCCTACGTCGGAATACAAATTAAGAAATGAAGCTATTTTAGTGCAAAAACTGTACTAATATACCAGGTGTACAAGTATGAAATGCGGATTTCAGACAACAGATGGTGCACCAATGCAGTTTGTGCTATAAAGATTTGACACTGCGCCATTTTGTTGTGTCATCAACAAGTGTCAGATGCGCACGAGTGATAAATTGGAAAAGTGTGTGCATAGTGTTGTGTTGTTGTGTTCAATATGTCGAAATTTATACCGAACAAAAAGCATTCGCGCGCAGCATTAATTTTTTGTTTTCATTTGAAGAAAGCTGCTGTTGAATCATACCGATTACTTCGAGAAGCTTATGGTTAACATGCTCCATCGCAAGATATGTGTGAACGATGGTTTTGGCGTTTCAAAAGTGATGACATCGATGTTGCTGACAAGGAAAGTGGAAAAACCGCCAAAAAAATACGAAGATGTGGAATTGCAAGCATTGTTGGACGAAGATGATTCGCAAACACAAAAACAACTCACCAAGCAATTGGGAGTTAGTCAACAAGCTGTTTCCAAACGGCTACGAGAGATGGGAAAGATTCAGAAGACCGATAGATGGGTACCACATGAGTTGAACGACAGGCAAATGGAAAACCGCAAAAACCCGTGTGACATTTTGCTCGCTCGGTACAAAAGGAAGTCGTTTTTGCATCGTATAGTTACAGGGGATGAAAAGTGGATTTATTTTGAGAATCCCAAGCGCAAAAAATCATGGGTAGACTCAGGCCCACCATCCACATCGACCGGAAGACCGAATCGCTTTGGCAGAAAGACGATGCTCTGTGTTTGGTGGGACCGGAGGGGCGTGGTCTATTATGAGCTCTTAAAACCTAGGGAAACGGTTAATACTAAACAATACCAACAACAATTCACCGATTTGAACCGGTCGTGCTGCTTGAAAAAAAGGCCATAATACCGAAAGAGGCAACACAAAGTCATTTTTCTTCATGACAATGCTCCATCACATACGGCAAAACTATTTCGCGACACGTTGGAAGCACTCAGCTGGGAAGTTCTACCCCATTCGGCTTACTCACCAGACTTGGCTTCTTCTGATTACCACTTGTTTGCATCGATGGGTCACGCACTTGCTGAGCCCCGCTTTGGTTCGTACGAAGATGTGAAAAAATGGCTCGATGAATGGTTCGCAGCAAAAGGGGAAGATTTTTATTGGCGTGGTATTCACAAATTACCTGAAAGATGGGAAAAATGTATAACAAGCGATGGAGCATACTTTAAATAAAGCACTTTTATCATTCTTCCGAATTTAACATGTTTTTTTAGAAAAAAAATTCGCATTTCATACTTGTACACCTGGTAAACTATGGTCCAACCCATTTGGGCCTTCTTAACACATGTTCGATTTCTTGATTTACAAATAAAAAAAGAAATCACAAAAATAACACTAGGAAAAAACGAGGTTATGTTCACTTCTCCACTTCGTTAATATAAGGGCACACAATAACGAAGTGCTTATTGTAATAATTGCAAAATCTTTTTTATGCACAGTCTCTTCGCGGTTACATTGCGCATGTTTCTAATAACTATAACGGTAAAAGCATGTTGAAAATAAGCGTTGTAAAATCTCTCTAATGATATGGCTTTAAGCCTTAACTACTACAGAATACTCCAAATTGTTTAAAGTAAATAATGTTTAAGTTTATATTATGTTATATGGATTATAAGAATAATTATTTTGATTTCTTATTTTAAATCACACCGGAATTGCAGCTGAACCATATGTAAAGGTGTAATGAATGGATAAAGCATTTAATTATTTTGAATAAACGGATACAGTACATAAACTCCATACATATACTGACCAAAACGACCATCAGTAATAGGTGGAACTCCCGAACGAGCAGTAGTAACGGACCTTTCCTGAATTAACTGCGAGAAAATCTCAAACTTTAACAATATAACAAAAACATTCCAATAATTTTATAAATATAGCACTTATAAGGCAAAAGTGAAAAATAATTACAACTCAATGTACGAGGGGCGTTCAATAGTTAACGAGACAACTGACTGAACAAAAAACAGTTTATTCAATAACAATGAAATCTACACAGCTTTTCAGCATAGTCTTCATCAACATTTAGGCACTTTTCCCATAGTCCTGTGAGTTTCTGAATTTCTGTCGTGTAGAGCTGTGCACTTAGCTGTCTGAGCCAGTTATGGACAGCTTTTTTGTCCGCTTCGTTATCTCCAAAGTTGATGCCACGTATATACAGTCCCTGGCCAAATTATTAGACGCACTGAAAGATTTCATGTAAAATATTAATTACCGAGTGATATTGTACCGTTTTATTATTTTAAATTGATTTGTTTTTTATTTTTATATTATCCAATCAATTACCTATTTATTTGACATAAATAAAACAGCATTAATTTAGAAAAGCATAAGTTTATTAAGTTTTAAAGAAAAGTGAAATTAATGTTAGTAAAAGTCAATATTTAGTTGAGCCACCTTTAGCCGCTATCAAAGCTTTAATTCTGCGCGGCATGCTATCAATGCAAAATTGTACTGTCTCCTGCATTTGAGGATGATGATTCCACACATGAATAATCTTTTCTAGGAGCTGGGTTTTGTTGGTAATCACATCTTTAGCCACTTCTCTTTTCATCAGCTCCCACACATTTTCAATGGGCTATTACCGGGACAATCCAACAGAGGGATATTTTTTTCTGCCAAAAAAGCTTTAACAGACCGAGCAGTGTGGCAGGGAGCTCCATCTTGCATGAAAGTGAATGGTTCCCCATTTGGAAACCATTCTCTGAGCTGCGGAATCAACCGATTTTGTAATACTTCTTTGTACTGATCTTGCCTCATTATTCCTTTGACGACGTACAGACGTCCAGTGCCCTTGCCGCTGATGACTGACCAAGTCATCACTTTGGTGGGATGTTTAACCGTCGGGACGACACAATCAGGATGAAACTTTTCTCCATGACGACGACGCACATACTGAGCTTTATTCTGCAAAATTTCGAATGTGCTTTCGTCACTGAAGCAGACCTGTCAAAAATAGGAAAAATATATAAACTTCCATGTTTATTTGCTTTATTTAACTGAAAATGATAATAATGTATCAATTATTGATTAAATTGCTGTATCTTACCGATCTCCAGAAGTCTACATCTTTGTCTTGCCATTGTTTGGCCCACTTCAGGCGCTTTGCTTTCATTGCAGCTGTTAACTTGGGCTTCCTGGCGGGGCGACAGGCCTTAAAATCTAATTCTTTCAATTTTCTTCGAACAGTGCGCTCAGAAGCATTTACGCTAGCATCCTGGAGTTGTGATTTTATTACCTTTGTGGTAGCAAATCTGTTTTCTACACAAATTTTCTTCAAACATCTCTCTGACCGTGGAGTGAAAATTGGTTTTCTACCGCATCTTTTCTTTCTTTTCGGGCTTAATTCCTTCCCTGACTCAATTTTCTTTTTTATGCGTCGTACACTAGCTTCAGAAACCTCCAATCTTCGTGATATTTCTCGGTTTGTAAATGTTTTCGCAATCACAAGGGCCTTCACTTCAGCTTTTTTACGTGGTGAAAGATCGCCTTTTCTACCCATAATGAAAATAGTCCAATTACTTTTTTAAAACACTGCATACAAAATAAACTAATAACTGAGTAGTATAAAACTGTTAAACAAACAATCACAGTCCATAAAGCCACAGAAACACGTCTGTACCTGACTCGATTCCGATCGCGACTGATACAGGTTTGTACTTGTTTACGTTCATGTATCACTTTGTCAACACAGTGTTGCCATATGTTAAAAATAAATACAAATATGTAGTCTACAAACAATTCTTTTAAATAAAAATCAATAATATTGTAGTTTAAATATACCATTATTGCATAAAAACTCTTAAGAAACATAAAATTACTAAAAAAAATACAGTGCGTCTAATAATTTGGCCAGGGACTGTACTCTTTGAGGGAACCTAACAGTGTGGGTGTGGCAACACCTCCCAGCCCAACTTTTCGATCGTCTAAGCTGCATGAGTTCGGGTGTTATCATGCAGCAAAATCACACCTTTTGAGAGAGCACCCTTTTCTTTTTATCACGAGTCTCACTTTCTGTTGAAGCATGTTTGAATAGTACTCACTGTTCACAGTACGTTGATCTTCTAAATAGTCACAATAAATTGAGAGTCCCAGAACACCATTAATATCACTCTTTTCTTTGCTGGAGAAATCGGATATTCCCACTAAAGATATTGCCGTTTGGATTCAAGTTCAAAATAATGAATCCACGTTTCGTCACAGGTCATTATACAATTTAGAAAGTTATTAACTGCCGTTAAAAATCGTCGTTTAAGTTCAGAACAAACGCGACAACCAAATGTCTTTAAGGTCCTGAGTCAGCTGTCTTGGAACCGATTAACATGTTTTGCTATAGTTCAGCTTACCATGAACAATGGAGGGCACGGTTCCAGTACTGACATTACACATTTCAGCATTTGTCGGAATTTTTGTACTGTCTGTCAGCTCCGAAAAAGGCAAAAAAATACAAGGAAAAAATACATTGGGCTTCAACGCTTGTGATACGTTATTCATTTAAATATCTCATTGTTGAATTGATATTTCTCAACTATCAGAGAGAATGTTGATTTTGAGAATATATCTCTGCTCACCTTCAGCTTCGCGGGTATAATATCAACAATCATGCTCCTTGTATTTCAGCGAATTCCACTAATCTGGAGAGATTGAAAATAATTATAATTATCATTTTAAGATGAAATCGTCTTTCTTCTGAACTTAAAAATGAAGTAAACACACTTTTTGCTCCATTTTCTCATTAGTTAAATCTAATATAATAATTTTCATACAACTGAAGACTTTTCGCGCCTATATTGCTTATATAAAAAATTAAATCCATGCACTGATTTGTTCAAACTTATTCGTGCTGAAGAATTACTACTTTTGCATGCCCAGATTGAGTTTTGAAAATTTGGTTAGCAAATTTTAGCAGATAATATAACTTAACTCTAGCAAACATACTGCCCAGAATTCAGAAAAAAACAAGTACAAGTGGAATAACATAAACCAATACTTAACAATAATAGAACATTAATTGTTTTACAAATAAAATGTATCTCTGACATGAAAACACAATTATCACAATCTTTATATAATACTAACCGTGCCCGCGGCTCCGCTCACGTGGACTTGATTTACCTCTATCGTCACTGCTTATTCGTTATGTTTATATTATTATATAGCTTGAGAGGCCTTAGAGGGTTGCATACTTGTCTCCACTTCTTTTTGTCTCCTGTTAGTTTTTTCCAGTGCGGGATTCCCATCAACTCCGGATCTTACTTTACTGCCTGAATCCATGTAGATCGAGGTCTACCCTTGCCTCTTCTTCCAACCACTCCTCTTATTAGGGCTTGCTTTGCCTGTCTTTCTTCCTTCATTCTTGCCACGTGTCCCAACCATCTTAATCGCTGGCTTCTTATTTGGCTTATAAAGGGTTTCGTATATAGGCATTTTAATTCGTAGTTTGTTCTTTTTCTCCACAGTCCCTCTTCTTTCCTTCCTCTGTGGGTTCTTCTCAAAGCTTTCCTTTCCCACACCTCCAACGTCTCCTTTTCTCTTGCATTCAGTTTCCACGTTTCGCATCTATATCTCACCGTGGGCCTGACAACTGTCGTATTCTTTCTTTTGCTTTTTTGATACGTTCTTTGATTTCAATATTGGACTCATTACCTCCAAACATCTATGTCCTTTCGCTATTCTTTCATGTATCTCCGTCCTTTCTTGTCCGCTCTCTGTTATTGTTACTCCCAGATAATTAAATTTGTCTACTTTTTCAAACATACATCTTTTCCCTAAGTTGTTTATTATATCTAACCTTTTGTTGTTTTTATTATCCTTCTTCTTTGTAATTTCCATGTATTTTGTTTTTTCCTCATTTATCTTTAGTCCTCTCATCCTTCTCCTTTCTTTTATCCTACTTATGGCTTTTTTGAGGTTGTCTTTTGTTCTTGCAATCGCTGCTACATCATCCGCATAGGCCAAGCATTAGCAGGTTTGTTGGTATATCCTTTCATTTATTTTTATTTCTGAATCCCGGATTATCTTCTCGTGTACCAAATTAAATAAATATGGCGACACTGCATCCCCTATCTTAATCCTCTCTTCACCTTAAACTTGTCTGATATTTTGCCCTCAACCAACACTCTATTTTCTATGTCATTCAGGGTCATTCTCACCATGCAAATTAATTTACTTGGAATTCTTAGTTCTTCCATTATTTGTAGAGTCCTTCTCTATTTACAGAGTCATATACTTCTCTGAAATCCACAAAGATCAAGTGTAGTGCCAAATTTTGTTCTAAGCTATTATCTTGGATTTGTTTAGTCGAAAATATCTGGTCTGTAACCGATCTATTTTTCCTGAATCTACACTGGTACTCTCCCAGAATAGATTCGGCTTTCTCTTCTGGTCTGTTTTTGATAGTCACCACTACTATCTTGTACACGACATCCAGTAAGGCTATTGGTCTATAATTAGCACATATAGTTTTTTCTCCTTTTTTGTATATTCGACAAATGAGCGACTCTCTCCAGCTCACTGGCATCTTTTCTGTTTCCCATATTTCTTGCACCAACCGGTATATTTCATTTTCCAGATCTACTACTCCAGCTTTTATCATTTCTGCTGTTATACAATTTCCACCCGGGCCCTTATTCTGAGTATTTCTCTTATTTCTTCTCTGCAGGGTTTATTTGTCCCCTCCTGCCCTTCAGTTAATTTTGCGTTCTATTTCTCATTCAACTCCTCATTTTCATCTCCATTAAATGTTTCTTTAAAGTATTCCGCCCATCTATTCAGTCTTTCTGCCAAGCTTACTGCTAAACTTCCATGTTTTTTCCTACATATTAGCATTTTGTCTTTGTTTATTCCCTTGGTATTTTATAAAAAAAAAACACGTAAATCGGATAAGTGATTCTTGAGTGCTAAGGGCACTAATAGACAGACAGACAGAGAGACGTTACGTTTTATATATATTACATAGATTATTATTTTTATTATATAACTTGGCCAGAGAACATATATATGAATTTAAAAAAAAAACACGTAAATCGGATAAGTGGTTCTCGACAGATAAGCGCGCTAATGGACAGACAGACAGACAGAGAGACGTTGCATTTTATATATATTACAGATATTCTTTGCTACATGATATTGTTCCATATTTAATAGTTTAGGCAGTATATTGCAAGAGAACGCGCTAGCGGCAAACTTTTTTCCGACTTGATTCACTATTATCGCCACTGCTTATTCCTTATGTCATCTAACGTAATAAAATATAGCCTATAACCTGGCCAGAGAATATATGTATGTTAAAAAAAAAAAGCACGTAAATCGGATAAGTGGTTCTCCAGTAATAAGCGCACTAACGGACGAACGGACGGACAGACAGACAGACAGACAAACAGAGAGACGTTGCATTATATATATATATATATATATATATATATATATATATATAATATTGCATAATAGAAATAAATAATTATGAATAAATTACCTTTTAGGATCTTTGGGAAATCTAAAAAAACTAACTCCTTTGGAGATACCACATATATTTTTGCAAGCATTAACCGCACAACAAAAACTTCCCCTTGACATCTTGTTTATAATTATTTTCAGTTATAACGTCAAACGAGTCATTTACTTATTGGAAAATTATTAATAATGAATTTCGGAGCACGTTATAGAAAGATTCTCCTTGAAATCCAAATGTAAACTCGACCGGCGACCGCTCTGGCAGCCATGTTGTTGATATGATAGGACACGCATGCGTGATAAAAAAAAACACGACCTAAAAATTTTCTAGTGCGTCGCTGTTGTGTTTTATGTTTACTGTAACAAAAATCTTACACCACCGAATGTTATTGTTCTTTCGGCGTACATATTTCAAGTGGATCTTACATTTTCAAATGAATAAATTAGGTTACGTTTACTATTTTTTAAAACAGCTGATTGAGGCCTTGGCCAACTTGACCCTCAGAAAGATTTATTTAAATATATTTAGTAGTTTTCCACTATTGCTGTTTGTCTCGTTAATTATTAAACATCCCTCGTATCATTTTAAACACATATAGAAAGTATCCTAAGAAAATGAAATTTGAAGTAAGAAATCAATCACTGCACTGGTACAAGTGAAATAACAACTATCTGGTAAGATTAAACCGTTATTTAGAATAATTTGTAATCTTATTGTAATTATTTAATCAATTCGAAGATTTTGTTACCTAATCATTTAAATAGAGTGAAACAGGATTGAATAATTATAATTTAATTTAAATAAAATTATAACACTTCTACTTAATCAATTCCTTACGCCAAGACAAGTGACAAATCCGTCTAGAATGGAACTAAAAGTCAAAAGAAGAGGATAAAATCACAGCATACCAAATTAGGTGAATAGGGTAAGTCATTTAATACACTTCTTCTTACAACGCCTTCTCCTCACGAGGGTTGGCGATCCATATAACTAAATGAACTTTAGAAACTGGTGCTCGAAAAATATTACTCGAAGCTCATCCAAACTACCTTCTCATATCTTTCAGCCAAGAATTCTGTCGTCTTCCCATTGGTCGTTTGCCTCCGTAGCAATTCGTAATTTGGGCCTCTCATTATATGTCTGAAGTATTGAGTTTTTCTTATTTTTATAGTTGTTAGTAATGCCTTCATTTTGTTCATCCTTTCCAGTCCACCTGTGTTTTTTTATTTCCTGTATCCAGGAGATGCAACGAAGGCGTCTATAAATGTATAGTATTTTTCACGATCTAAGAATGTGACTTCAACAAGATTCGAAAGTGATTAATTTATGACTGTTTAATGACAAGGCATCGTGCAGGGCCGCACTATATCTGATTGCATAATTGTTGGGTTTAAAATTTTATTGTGATAAGACAGTTGAATTTTAATATTTTATGTGCTGAATAATACACAATATAGTAATTACACAAATATATTAAAACAGTGTACAGTGTCCTCGCGTACATTTGTTACAATTTTAGTTATTAATCAATATCTAGTTCAATTTCGATATCGCTACTATCTTGCAAATCAATAATAAGTTTTTTTTACAGGTTCTAAACTATTTATATTTATGTACATACAACTATATGAGTTTTCAATTTTTTGACATGTTGAATACAGTTTCTCCAATTTTCAACGGTTACATTTTTGACTTCTGTCTTTATCAACTACGATTTAAAGTGAGCGTATTATTGTGAACACGTATATTAGACTTTATTTTATCCCGTATCAACTCGATCGCATTAAAGATACAATAATATGGTGGAAGCCGAATTATTTCGTGTCCTGCTTCCTTTGCAATTTTATCACAAACATATTCCTTTGAAAAATTGTAACTTTTTAAAACTTCTAACAATTGTTTAACTGTATAACTTTCATGGAAATATATGTCACGTTCGCACAAAAAGGCTTGTATTTCCCTTCTTCTTCTTTAGCGACTATGATAGGATGCATTACCCATCACGATACAGCTATTCGGTGGTATATTCGGCAATAATTTGTTTTGAAGCCAATCTTCAAAAACTTCAGCGGTTGTATCACAATGATAATCCAAGCTGGAATCTGAAATATTCTTGGCTACTAGAAATGACATTCTGGTATCCAGCCTTCTTCTGACCCCGCATGTAAAATAGTTATTCTTTTACCTTTATTTGATGGAGCTTTGGTGTGACATTTTTTGGATTTATTAATCCATCCTTTACTGGGTGTGTCGTGTCAAGTCTCATCTAGGCAGATTATTATTTGATTTTTCCGATCTAGCGGTATTTATTTTTTCAAGATATTCCTTTCTGAGTTGTTGTAAGCGCCGTGATTCCATTATAACTTGCCTTTTGTCTACTTTTTTGAACAAAAAACCCAAACGACGTCGAATATGCCATAAAGTTGTAGTGGAACATTTTGTCACAACTATCCTCGGACAGCCTCCGTGAAAGTGACAATAACATAGGAACTTTTGCGGCGGATTAAATCTTCTTGCCAGAAATCAATACATTTCGATACACCTTTGTCTTTTCGTGTTTCTTTAGGCGCTATCGAATTATTTACAATTTTCCAAACTGTACTTTCAGGGATGCTTGTTAAAGCTGACGTCTCCATTAATGAAAAGTACTTTTCGTGGCCTCGCTCCACTTTAAATAAACGCTTTTAACTATCACTTTTGCCTCAACGGGCAAACATTTGCGGCTTCTGATCGAAAGGGCTTCACATTTTAAGACACTATTGAACTTTATAATACAAACTATTGAAGAAGAAATGAAGAATATTCTTTATATTTATAAACACGACGTAGCCAATATGTTAGATTGAAAGGGAGGTATATATACGAGGGGCAAAATTTTGTGCGCAGTTAATTTTGGAAGCGCCGCTATATCTTCAATCAATTTAGTGGACGATTTTGTACTTTCGTCTATAAAATTACGCAAATTTCGATTACGTAGTTTTTGCACAATATTCTATTGCAGCAATTTATTTGAAAGTAACTCTTAGATGGTTTACAAAAACACATTGTCATTCTTACCATTATAACCATCTAATGGAATAATGTATCATCTGACGCAACATTAATGAATGTTAATAACAGCTAGTTTTGAAATTAATAAAAAAAAGAGCAAAAATTATATTGGCACCCAATACAGGCTTGCACAAATCGCTAGAATGGAATTATGGCTGGATCAGCCTTCCGTTCAGTGGTTGAGACACCTAGGTTCAAGACATAGGGCTGGGGAAGGGCATATGAATTAAAAGGGAGTTAATTTGACGAAAAAAAGATAACAATAAGGGAGACGCTACTTATAGAGGGGAGGTGTCAATTAATATTCTAGGGCAAAGCCTCTTGACAAGATAAAAAATAGTAGAAGAAATAGAAGACAGAATAAGTAAAGGAAAACCAATCATATAACAACTTAATTCTGTCCTTTGGTCAAAGATATCAATTAAAAAGAAACAATCTCAGAAACATCTCATTCTCCATATGGAGTACTGGCGAGGGTCAGCTGGAATATGAAGATGGGATAAAATCAGACACGAAAGAATATGAGAAGTCATAAAGATAGAAAAAACACTAACGGACGATATCCAACAAAGATACTGGTCTTGTAAGGACAAGTAGAAAGGACGACAGAACAACGAATTCTAAAGATGGTTTTAAAGCCCATAAAGATCTAAAGCGCAGGGGTGCTCAAACGGTCGATCGCGATCGACAAGTCGATCGCGAGTGCTTTTTGAGTCGATCTCGAGAAAAAAATTCCGATATAGAACTATTCACAGATTTTGTTTTAGGTAACTAAAACAAAATGTAATGAATAAACTACTAAAATTTATTCGATCCACAATTAGGCCAGAATAACCACCTCATCACTTTCTTTTATCGTAATAACCCCCTGCTAGCGGCAAAAGGCGGCTTTATCAAAGGAACGTGCGGTACTTGTCAAAGAAAAGCCGTGTTTTTGATTCCCGCTGATTTTTCTAGAAACTTCGGGCGGCGTGTTTGACGGGAACATTCGAGACTTCGTTCGCGCCGATATAAATGTTGCGCCTGCAGGAATAGGAGTCAGTCTGAGTTGTAACTTGAAAGCGATACATCGATACAAAGCTTATTAATAAATAGTCCAAAATGAGTGCGGCGAAGAAAAGTAAAACTTATCATTTTAATAACGATTGGGAGGAAGAATTTTTCTTTTGTATGGTAAAGGATAAGGGCATTTGTCTCATTTGCCGTGCGTCAGTTGAAATACCTAAGCGTGGGAACTTAGAGAGGCATCATAAAACGGTTCATAAAAACTATGAAAAGGATTTTCCGTCACAGAGTGAATTAAGAAAACGAAAAGTACGTGATTTGATAACTTGTTTGAAAAAAGAACAAACTATGTTCACAAGACCAGCCAAACAATCAAAAGCTGCAACGATCGCGTCATTTAAAATATCTCATATATTGGCGAAACACAAGAAACCATTTGATGATGGATTGGTTGTGAAGGAAACATTTATTGAAGCGGTTGAGACTTTATTTGGAGATTTTAAAAATAAAACAGAGATTATGTCTGCTATTAGAGAACTTCAGTTATCTGGTCCCACTGTCACAAGGCGTGTTGAAGTCATGAGTCAGGACAAGGTAGATGAACTAAAACATGATATCATGGAATGTACATACTTTTCTTTACAATTCGACGAATCCACCGATATGACAGACACTGCCCAGCTGTGTATTTTTATTCGAATGGTATTCAATGACATGTCGGCTAAGGAAGAGTTTTTGACAATGATTCCTCTGAAAGGAAAGACCCGTGGCGAAGATATATATGACGTTTTCTTCAATTTTGTAACAAACTACAAGCTACCAATATATAAACTAGTGTGCATTACAACTGATGGAGCACCAGCAATGACTGGAAACAAAAACGGTTTTGTGGCATTGTGTCGAACTAATGATGATTTCCCTTCATTTACATCAACAAGTTTTGTGTTCAAAATTTCTAAACATGGAGGAGATTATGGACATTGCAATACAAATTGTGAATTCTATCCGTGCACGTAGCTTGCAACGACGGCTCTTTAAATTGCAGTTGGAAGATAGTGAGTCAGCTGAACACACTGATGGTCAGATGGTTGAGTCGCGGAAAATTCCTAGAAAGGTTTCAAGAATTATTGCCCGAAATAATAGCTTTTCTGGACGAAAGAGGTCATGACACTCAGATGCTGAAAAACAGAAAATGGCTGACTGATCTGGCATTTTTAACAGACATCACAATGCATTTAAACACCATTAATTTGGAGCTTCAAGGTAAAGGGAAAACTATTATTGAGATGATTAGCGCAATGAACGCATTCAAAAGTAAATTGCAACTTATCATAGATCAACTGAAAAGAAAGGATCTGAAAAATTTTCCGGCTTTGAAAGCAAGGATTCCTCAGTTGAATTATGATATTTATGAGGCAAAATTATCAAATATTTTGGGCCAATTCGAAATACGTTTTTTATGATTTCAGTAAATTGGCAAATATCGCATCATTTATGAGTTATCCTTTTTCGTGTAAAAACATTGAGGAATTAGCTACTGAAATAGTAAGTCAGTTTAACATGGACTCATGTTCTGTTAAAAATGAGTTAGTGCAGATTATATCAGATATACATCTCAAAGCCACAGCATCTGATACGAAATTCTGGTGTTTTATATCTGAAGATAAATATCCGAATCTAAGGCAAATCGCCCTTCAACTGACGGCAATGTTTGGGTCAACTTACTTGTACGGGTCTGCATTTTCTGAAATGAAGATAATTAAGTCAAAATCTCGCAATCGACTAACTGACGAACATATGTCATCATGCTTGCGATTAGCCCTCTGTAATTACGTACCATCTTATCAAAAGTATGCTGAGGACATGCAGTGCCACAACATCCAAAGTCACTCTTTAGTTAAGTTTAGACACTAGAACTTTTTTTCATTGACATTTTAGAGCAGACCTACACTTACCTTGACTAAAAAAATGCATATTGTGCGGAAAACTAATATCTATGCGACGATACACCCTACCTAGACGACAATCCTGCATCACACTTACTTGCAGCCTCTCAGAGTCGATCGATCGTAGTCTAACAATATTGACCCCTCAGGGGGGTCTTGGGTCTATCCCAAGACTACGGGTCTGACGCACCCGAGGTACCCTAGTCCGTTTGTCCGTTGTTCTTACGTCCTTGTCCAATGTCAAATGCAATCTTAAGGTGTAGACGCCGTGCTGATGGGATGAATGGCCCAGCATAAGTAGTCGCAAACGGCTCCCTCCTGACACCAGGCGCAATCAGGTTGTACCCTAGCCTTGCCGTAGTATCCAGGCTCTGCTGCGGTGGACTGTTTATTTCCTAGGCATCTCGTGGGAACTCATATGTTTTCCAATAATTTTCCAAATCTAAATTCAAACGGGTCCAAAAGACCCAGAACTGAGTCGCCTCCAATTATTCAACCTACTTACGATCGCTTTTTCCAGATAAAACTATTAAACGGTTCTTTCAAAGAAATTTCCCCATTTATTATTCATAAAAGCTTAGAACAACATTTTGGCTCACTATCAGATACGAAAAAACTAGCTGACGGGTCATTATTGATAGAAGTAAAAAACGAAAGACAGTCACTCTTGGCGGAAAAACTGACAAAACTCCATACTTACGAAGTAGTTACTACTAGCCATCCCAACCTCAATGTTATTAAAGGAGTCATCACTTGCTCTGACCTCGCTAACTATTCTGATGAAGAAATCCTTGAGAACTTAACCGAACAGGGGGCAACAAAAATCTACAGATTGCCTCCAAATAAAAAATCTCCAAATCGCAAATCTTCTACATTCATCCTTTCCTTCAAGACCCATACTCTTCCTGCCTCAATAAAAGCCGGATGGTACAACATCCGCGTCAGACAATACATTCCAAATCCAATGAGATGTTTTAGTTGCCAGAGATTTGGTCATCTGGCAGAGAGGTGTTCCTTCTCCCCAATCTGTCCTTCTTGTGGTCACCAAAACCACGTGGAGGAACCTTGCTCTTCTCCAGCATCTTGCATAAATTGCAACGGTACACATTCCCCTCGCTACAAGGGTTGCCCATCATTTAAAAATGAATTTGAAATTCAGAAGATCAGAGTACACGACAAAATCTCATACCTGGATGCCAAAAGAAAATTCTCGTCTCTAAACCCGAACTTCTCTCATTCATACAGCAACATCACCGCTAAAAAAGTCAGTTTCCATTGCTATACAATGCAATCTTCCCTCTTCCGAAGCTTTCGCTAACCCCCCACCAGCTCCTTTCTCTTCCTCCTCTTCTCAAGCCTTTTCTTCTTCCCTCTCTCCTCCAAAATCCACCTCCCATTCCTCCCAATTTACCTTCTATCCCAACCCTCAAAATCCTCCTCCCCCTCCTTCATCCAAAACACGAAAGATGGACCTCTCCAACATTACCAGGAAGTCCGAAAATACAAACACCTTGAACAAATCGGATCCTCCCCCGTTAAACAAACAGAATTCTGTCCCCAAACAAAACCCTAACAAAACAACTAAATTATCAGGCAAATCTTCAAAATCTTCCAAAGAATCTATATCCTCAGATATAGATATGAATACTCACCCATCTCAAGATCCAAATAAAAATCCCCTAAAATCTTCAAAGAAAAAGTCTTAATCCCTCAAAGTCATCCCATTCAATCCCATCATCCAATGGAATGTAAATGGTTTCTCACCTAGGAAAGAGGATCTTCAATTACTAATATCTCGTCATAAGCCATCCATCATTGCATTACAAGAAACAAATTTCAATCATGCTTCTAACACTAACCTTAAAAACTTCAACTTAGTAAAAAAAAACAGATCGGATGCTGACAGAGCGTCTGGAGGAGTTGCGATTTTCATCCACAACTCTCTGGACTACGATACCTTAGAGATTAATACCGACCTGGAAGCTTGTGCCATCCGGACCCACCTAGAGTCTTCTATCACGATCTGCAATCTTTATCTACCTCCACACCAAACCATCACCAGTGATTCCTTGGAAAACCTAATTTCGACCCTGCCCCACCCATTTTTGATTGTGGGAGACTTCAACGCCCACAACCCCATCTGGGGCTCAATGCTTACTTCTCCTAGAGGAAAAATTGTTGAGACACTTTTAGCAACAAACAACCTCTCTCTTCGAAATCATTCTGTTCACACATTTTTGTGTTCATCCTCCGGCTCTTTTTCCTGCATCGACTTGACTATATGTAGCTCTTCCTCATCTCATAAGTTCAAATGGGACATTCTGGATGACACTCATGGAAGTGATCATTTCCCCATAATCATCAGATCAGCAAATATTATCTATTTCCCTCAACAACCCACCCAAAAATGGAATTTCAACCAAGCCGACTGGTCCTCTTACGCTGCAAATTTAAAAACTCCATCCATTCACATATCCCAAACAAACCCCTTTATTCATGAGGTAACTCAGTGCATTCTTCAGGCAGCATCCAAATCCATTCCACACCACTTTATAAATCCTGCCAAACCCCCCGTACCATGGTGGACAGATCAGTGTGCCACCGCAATAAGAAACAGGAAGAGCGCTTTAAATCGCTTTAAAAGACATCCGTCCTCCGACAACTTCATAGCTTTCAAAAGATCTAGAGCGTTAGCAAAGAGAACCATTAAAGAGGCTAAAATTTCTTCCTGGCATTCCTTCACCTCCTCATTTAACTCTGACGTGTCATCTGGTGAGTTGTGGAGAAATATTAAAAGAATGAAGGGATCTCCACCCAGAATTATCCCTGGATTGCTTTTGAGTAACGAGTGGATAAATGATTCGACTTCTGTATGCAACATTTTTGCTAAACACTTCAGCGACAAGGCAACCCTTCCTCGTGACTCAGTTCCTTCTTCTCTTCATTACGACTCATTCAACACAGACGCTTCTATTTCTTACAATTTACCCTTCTCTATGAAGGAACTTCAGTCCTCCATAACCTGTGCTAAAAGTACTTCCCCTGGACCAGATGGAGTCCACCTCCAAATGATTATTAACCTTCCTCTCTCTTTCCAGCAAATCATCCTTGACTATTTCAACCATCTTTGGTCAAACAACGAATTCCCACAGTCATGGTTACTTTCTACAATAATACCTATACATAAAGCAGGTAAACCCAGAGACAATCCAAATAGCTACAGACCGATCTCTCTAACTAATCACCTGACTAAAATACTAGAAAGAATGGTAAAAAATCGCCTTTGTTGGGTTCTTGAAACAAAAAATTTACTGTCTCCAAATCAATATGCTTTTCGGAAAAATCATTCAGCACTAGACCACTTGGCCTCCTTCGAAACAGATATTAGATCATCATTCCAAGCCAAAAAACACCTTTTAGCAGTTTCTCTTGATCTACAAAACGCATTCGATATGACAAACAATAAGATAATCTTTGATCAACTATTAAAAATGAACTTCAAGGGCCTTCTCCCCAAGTTCATCATGAAATTTATCCAACCACGCTCTTTTAGGGTGAAAGCAAATGGACAGCTTTCTGATATTTATTACCAAGAAAATGGAATACCTCAGGGGTCCATCCTTAGCCCCACACTATTCCAAATAGCCATTCAATCTATAGAAGACCTCATTCCATCCCACACAAGAATAAAACTTTTTGCCGATGACATCCTACTGTATCTCTCCTCCTCAGAGCCTAGCATTTTAACATCGAACATGCAGTCCTCCCTGGACAATATTCAAAGGTGGGCTTTAACCTCTGGTTACACCTTTTCTCCAAATAAATCTTCCGTAGTCCATTTTTGCAAAAAAAGAAATTGTTCTAAAACCCATATTCTCAAATTATCAAACGTCCTACTACACTTAAAAAACAACTTAAAGATTTTGGGAATGACGTTTGACTCTTCACTAAACTGGAAGGACCACCTAAGGAATCTGAGAACAAAAACGTCGAATGATCTTAATATGATGAGACTCCTAGCTAGCACCCAATGGGGAGGCGATTTCCCTTCCTTAATCAGAATCTATAATGCTTTAATTTTGCCAAAACTAAGTTATGGAGACTTTATTTACGATTCAGCCAGGATTTCTTATAAGAGGACACTGGACACCGTCCAAAACCAAGCCCTTCGTCTAGCTACGGGTGCCTTTCGCACCTCGCCTATTCCTAGCTTACAATGTGTAGCCTCCACTCTTCCTCTGTCTCTAAGAAGACATCGTTCCTTGATGTTATACTTCGCGTCAGCTATCTTCAAACCTAACTTGATAAGAAATTTACACTTGACTCGATTAAACCACTTACCCAACCCCTACCCAAACTCTATTTCAGCCAGAATATCTTCTTTCTTATCCATTCACAGTTTATCTTTCAAAGCTTATGTATCCTCAAAATTTCCTATATTTCCTCCTTGGACATCTACAAATCCCCCTATCGATTTTACCTTTCTAAAATTTGATAAGAAGATATCTCCAGTGTCTCTGATAAAAACAACTTTTCATCAGTTAATAAATTCAAAATACACAGAATATTTTCTTATCTACACAGACGGCGCAAAAACAGACATAGGAACAGGAGCAGCAGTCATAGCTGGTAATAAAACTATAAAAATCAAATTAAATCCTATCTCGTCTATTTTCTCTGCGGAACTTATGGCTATAAGAGAGGCATTACGATGGGCTATAACTTCTAAGTTAAGTAAAAAATTCTTATTAATTACGGACTCCCTAAGTTCCCTACAATCTCTAAACTCATCAAACTTCTCAAACCCTATCTTACTAAATATTTCAGACCTACTACAAATAGGCGATACTAGAGACATAAGATTCGCCTTTTTGTGGGTTCCAAGCCACATGGCCATTAGAGGGAACGAAACAGCAGACATTGCAGCCAAATCTGCCATCTCTGCAGGCACATTATTAAACGATATCTTTGCGCCTAAAGATTTAGCCATCTTTTTCAAACATACTTTTGATAAACTCTTCCAACTGGATTGGGACCTGCAGGAGGGTACAAATAAGCTGTGGGAGATTAAACCATTAGTATATCCCCCTCTCCATTTGCATTCACTTTCCCGCAAAGAAAACGTACTATGGAGAAGACTGTGCATAGGTCATTCTTACATTACTCACTCTCACCTTTTGAAAAATGACCCACCTCCACTCTGTTCAAACTGCAACGAACTATTATCCATCAAGCATATACTGCAATCGAATGAAGATTTAAACAAAAAAGCCAAATATGATCTTATCAAACCCATTAAAGAGATATTAAAACCGGACCATAGAGGCCTCAAAAATTTATGCGCTTTTCTTAAAGATTCTCAACTATATTCGAAACTTTAAATCAGAATCTTGGTATGGCGCCAAATGATCTTTGCTATCGACGCGCCTTATTTAAAATATCTATCTATCTATCTCTAACAATATTGAGGTAGATCGCCAGCAATTCAAGTTTGAGCACCCCTGATCTAAAGAGAGGAACGCTGAAAACATAGATTGTTGGCATCCGGAGAGCCATGAGAGTTAAGTATGTAGTCGCAAAAAAGTGTGAATTTTAGCCCGTTTTTGCAACCTACATAACTTGAAGACAATAAAAGCAAAGTTAGCGTAGGAGGTCTTAAATTAAAGCTAATTAAAAATCTAGAAGGGCATATTTTTCAATTTTTTTATTTTTGGGGGTAACTACCCCCTATTTTGGGAGTTAACAGTTAAAAGTGTGAAAATAAATAAGATTTTTCCCCAAAATTAAAAGTTATTTTTTAGGTTTAAATGGCACCAACATGAATTTCAACCCTCTTTTAGGGGATGGTTATCGATTAGCGATAAGTTTCGGAAATGTATAAAAAAAATCGAAGGAGGGGTCCCACCTCCCACATACCACCGCCGGTTCCTGAAGGGAGCTCTGGCAGTGCCCCTTCTTACTACAATAATTTTATCGAAATTTAATTACTATTTATTCTAAATATAGTTTACATATTCATGTAACTATTTGTTATTATGGTGAGGTGCCCTTCCTCAAATGTGGGACTTTATCCCGGGGTACCTACAACTCCCATTATACTTTTGAAATACTTGTACTTAGTTAATAAATTTATTACGCTGATCAGAATGGTTTATTGGGCTTTGCGCATATCTATTACTCCGAATATGCAAACCAAAGATATTTATCTTTATTTATAAGTAACAACTTTCACTGAATACAAAATTTTCATTGAATCTAAAGTCTAATACTAATACTAACTTCTTATAATCTATTTTGGCTCAACAATAAATTATATAATTTACATTTCCGGCTATAGGCGGAGCACCCCAGTCGGGACAAAGTCTTCTAAGGCTTCAATCTTTTCTCTTTTACAAAGTTCTAGGAACGTGCTCGGTGCTATGTCGTTTACGTCCTCTACATCTAGCATCTCCTGTAGCCTGTTTTTGGCTTCTCTGAACAATAATATATCTTATGTAGCGGTCCGTCATAGTCGTCTTCCATTTGCGTGTAATCTCGGCATTTTAAGTTTGCTGTTTTGCCAATACTCCCATAATGGGTTGCAAATTGTCCATGCCCTGTTAATATTTGAGTTAATTTTTTGGTTAAAGCGAATATATAAATTCTGTCTTTTAGTGATTTCCGGAACAAAGTAGTGCTTCACCCTGCCTTTTTCGCTCATCTTGGAAGATGTATAAGTCCAGCGCTATATTCTCAGTATCTTGATTATTTCTTTGTATTTGTTTCTAGTCTTGGAAGTCATGTTTGTGAGTATGGCAATTGCGACCCCCTTTAGAGGGTGATTTTTGATGGATTATACGGTATTGAGTAGAAAATATTTAATAATTAAAGTGACCTGTTTTCATAAATTACACATCATAAATATTTTTTTTATTTTCTGTTAAAAACCTATTTATTTTCACCCTTTTAACTCTCAAGGTAGGGGGTAGTTACCACTAAATAAAAAAAAATTGAAAAATATGTCCTTCTAGATTTTTAATTAGCTTTAATTCAAGACCTTTTACGTTAAGTTTGCTTTTTTATATCAGAGTTATGGAGTTTGCAGGAACGGGCTAATTTTGCAGTCACTCTTTTACGACCATCGGAGGGCGTGAAACTCCATAAAAAGCCGGATATAGATAGATAGGATAGATGTTTAAGAACCAAAGTGAGTCTCAAGTCAGTTTGGCCTACCGTGTATATTAAAACTTTTAATGAGTTTCTACATATTCGAATACTCTCGAATATGTGGAACAAATTCAAATAATTCTAGCTAGATGACCAACTCATTCTGAGAAAGTGAGAACTTAATTAGAGATCATTGACCAAAACGTAAACATCCTTATGTGTTCGTTTATTTGTTAGACCTCATTTCCTAAGAGTCATACGTAATAAGTACTCAGATTGTATTTTTAATTTTAGTTCTGCATTCTTTGAAACCATCAAGTGTAAAACGCATTTTATTAAAATTTATTTTAAGGCCACCTTCGAAACAAAGTTGTGAGTGAGTAAATTAGAGAAGGGATTTGCAGTATTTTGTCGCCTATACTTTTTAACTTGTAGGTCAAAAGAGCATTCGTCAAGGCAGTGTCGGAGATACATCTGGGTAATAAAGTGAACGGTGTTCCGGTAAACATCAGATATGCGGACGACACTGCTATTCTAGCTGATAGCGCAGACGTTCTTTAGGCATTATTAAAAGAATTATACAAAGCAGAAGAAAATATTAGGTTAAACATCAATATAAACAAAATAAAATTAATGATTATTAGTCGAAACCCAATGCAGGACGTCCTCATCTATAATATATATAAAATGCAACGTCTCTCTGTTTGTCTGTCCGTTAGTGCGTTTATCATTGGAGAACCACTTATCGGATTTACGTACTTTTTTTTTAAAACATACATATGTTCTAGGCTATATTTTATTACGATAGGTAGCATAAGGAATGAGCAGTGACGTAAAATAGTGAATGAAGTCGGAAAAAAGTCTGCCGCTAGCCCGTTCCTTTGCAATACACAGCCTAAACCATTAAATATGGAACAATACTATGTAGTAGAGAATATCTATAATCTATAATCTATAATATACATAAAACGCAATGTCTCTCTGTCTGTCTGTCTGTCCATTAGTGCGTTTATCACGCGAGAACCACTTATCCGATTTACCTGTCTTTTTCAATTCATACATATATTTTTTGGCCAGGTTATATAATAATAATCTATATTTATAATATATATAAAATGCAACGTCTCTCTGTCTGTCCGTTAGTGCACTTATCCCTCGAGAACCACTTATCCGATTTACGTGATTTTTTAAATTCATACATATGTTCTCTGACCAGGTTATAGATATATATTTTATCACATCTATAATATATATAAAATGCAACGTATCTCTGTCTGTCTGTCTGTCCGTTAGTGCGCTTATCACTGGAGAACCACTTATCCGATTTTCGTACTTTTTTTTTAAAACATACATATGTTCTCCGGCCAGGTTATAGGCTATATTTTAATACGATAGGTAGCATAAGGAATGAGCAGTGACGATAATAGTGAATGAAATCGAAAAAAAAGTTTGCCTCTAGCGCGTTCTCTTGCAATACACAGTCTAAACCATTAAATATGGAACAATATTATGTAGCAGAGAATATCTATAATCTATAATATATATAAAATGCAATGTCTCTCTGTCTGTCAGTCTGTCCATTAGTGCGTTTGTCACGCGAGAACCACTTATTCGATTTACATGTCTTTTTTTAAATTCATACATATATTCTTTGACCAGGTTATATAATAATAATAATCTATATCTATAATATATATATAAAAGTCTGTCTGTCTCTCTGTCTGTCTGTCTATCCGTTAGTGCGCTTATCACTGGAGAACCACTTATCCGATTTACGTGCTTTTTTTTAAACATACGTATGTTCTCTGGCCAGGTTATAGGATATATTTTATTACGTTAGGTGACATAAGGAATAAGCAGTGACGATAATAGTGAATCAAGTCGGAGTTTGCCTCTAGAGCGTTCTCTTGCAATACACTGCCTAAAGCATTAAATTTGGAACAATATCATGTAGCAAAGAATATAATATATATAAAATGTAGCGTCTCTCTGTCTATCTGTCTGTCCGTTAGTGCGCTTATCACTCGAGAACCACTTATCCGATTTACGTGTTTTTATAAATTTATACATATGTTCTATATAATTCGATATAAGCCTAGATAATGGGAGATAAGGTGAGATAATGGGAGATAAGGAGAAATAATGGGAGATAAGTCGAGATAAGCCTCGATAATAGGAGATAAGGTGAGATAATGAGAAATAAGTATAAATAATGGGAGATAAGGAGAAATAATGGGAGACAAGCAGAGATAATCCTAGATAATGGGAGTTATGGTGAGATAATGGGAGATAAGGAGAAATAATGAGAGATAAGGAGAAATATTGCGAGATAAGTCGAGATAAGCCTAGATAATGGGAAATAAGGTGAGATAATGGGAGATAAGGAGAAATAATGGGCGATAATGAGAAATAATGGGAGATGAGCAGAGATAAGCCTAGATAATGGAAATTATGTAGAGATAATGGGAGATAAGGAGAAATATTGGGAGATAAGAGGAAATAATGGGATATATCTTATTACGTTGGGCAACATGAGGAATAAGCAGTGACGATAGTAGTGAATCAAGTCCACGCGAGCGGAGCCGCGGGCCCGGCTAGTTTCTTATAAATGATAAGTGGGATCCAGATATGTAAATTAAAGCCCGAGTTAAGCAAACAAAATCACCTTTCATCAAGTTACACAAGTTTCTTTGTACCAAAAATCTCTGTCTACAATTCAGGTATCCGATGGCTAAGTGCTATGTGTGGTCCATTCTGTTATATAGGGTTGAAACATGGACCTTGAGAATCTCGTTTGTTAACAAATTAGAGGCATTTGAAATGTGAATGATGAGAAGAATTTTGAGAATATCCTGGGTTGATAGAGTAAGAAATGAAGAGGTAATCGAAAGAGTCCTTCTAGAAGATCGTGAATTATTTGAAAACATAAAAAGGAGAAAGATTTTCTACTGGGGTCACATTTTTCATGGTAAAGCTTACAATTTTCAACGCCTGATTCTACAGGGTAAAGTTCAAGGCCAAAGAGAATAAGGTAAAAAAGACCGTCCTAGCTACGCAACACCCTCCGGTGGAAAGGAATAAGCGATTTTTAGGCACTCCAAAATGTGGCTTTAAACAGACTCATGTGATAAGAGAAGTTTGGTACAGATGCCTATGCAGGAATCTGCACACCACCTTAGCAGAAAACTAAGTATATTTGGACCAATTGTAGCTTCTATGTTTCTGAAAGGTTCTTTTATGATCAATTCATTTTATATTATTACACTATTGTGGAATGAGGAATTTTCGTGGAATGAAGGTTTTCTAAAGATTATAAAAATATATAAAGGTATGTCCCAAAGTAATGCGTCATAATTTTTTTTACAGAGTTTATTGATCAGATTGGTACAATGACTTAAAATTCTTTAAAGTATTACCCTTCTGTGTCAATACATTTTTGCCAGCGAGATTTCCATGCCATGTACGCCCCTTGAAAATCCTCAACGGGGATGTCCTTTATAAACCTCGTCGTATTCGTTTTGATGTTGTCGACGGTGTCCGAAAGACGTCCTTTCGTAAATTTTTTAAGCCTCTGTGACGGATAGTCACGTCAGAAAAAAATATGACGTAGTACTTTTGGGACACACGTTGTGTATATTATATATATATATATATATATATATATATATATATATATATATATATATATATATATATATATATGTATATATATATATATATATATATATATATATAGATATATATATATATATATATATATATATATATATATATATATATATATATATATATATATATATATATATATATATATATATATATATATATATATATACAGTCCCTGGCCAAATTATTAGACGCACTGTATTTTTTTAGTAATTTTATGTTTCTTAAGCGTTTTTATGCAATAATGGTATATTTAAACTACAATATTATTGATTTTTATTTAAAAGAATTGTTGTAGACTACATATTTGTATTTATTTTTAACATATGGCAACACTGTGTTGACAAAGTGATACATGAACGTACACAAGTACAAACCTCTATCAGTCGCGATCGGAATCGAGTCAGGTACGAACGTGTTTCTGTGGCTTTATGGACTGTGATTGTTTGTTTAACAGTTTTATACTACTCAGTTATTAGTTTATTTTGTATGCAGTGTTTTAAAAAAGTAATTGGACTATTTTCATTATGGGTAGAAAAGGCGATCTTTCACCACGTAAAAAAGCTGAAGTGAAGGACCTTGTGATTGCGAAAACATTTACAAACCGAGAAATATCACGAAGATTGGAGGTTTCTGAAGCTAGTGTACGACGCATAGAAAAGAAAATTGAGTCAGGGAAGGAATTAAGCCCGAAAAGAAAACCAATTTTCACTCCACGGTCAGAGAGATGTTTGAAGAAAATTTGTGTAGAAAACAGATTTGCTACCATAAAGATAATAAAATCACAACTCCAGGATGCTAGCGTAAATGCTTCTGAGCGCACTGTTCGAAGAAAATTGAAAGAATTAGATTTTAAGGCCTGTCGCCCCGCCAGGAAGCCCAAGTTAACAGCTGCAATGAAAGTAAAGCGCCTGAAGTGGGCCAAACAATGGCAAGACAAAGATGTGGACTTCTGGAGATCGGTAAGATACAGCAATTTAATCAATAATTGATCCATTATTATCATTTTCAGTTAAATAAAGCAAATAAACATGGAAGTTTATATATTTTTCCTATTTTTGACAGGTCTGCTTCAGTGACGAAAGCACATTCGAAATTTTACAGAATAAAGCTCAGTATGTGCGTCGTCGTCATGGAGAAAAATTTCATCCTGATTGTGTCGTCCCGACGGTTAAACATCCCACCAAAGTGATGATTTGGTCAGTCATCAGCGGCAAGGGCACTGGACGTCTGTACGTCGTCAAAGGAATAATGAGGCAAGATCAGTACAAAGAAGTATTACAAAATCGGTTGAGAGAATGGTTTCCAAATGGGGAACCATTCACTTTCATGCAAGATGGAGATCCCTGCCACACTGCTCGGTCTGTTTAAAGCTTTTTTGGCAGAAAAAAATATCCCTCTGTTGGATTGGCCGGGTAATAGCCCCATTGAAAATGTGTGGGAGCTGATGAAAAGAGAAGTGGCTAAAGATGTGATTACCAACAAAACCCAGCTCCTAGAAAAGATTATTCATGTGTGGAATCATCATCCTCAAATGCGGGAGACAGTACAATCTTGCATTGATAGCATGCCGCGCAGAATTAAAGCTTTGATAGCGGCTAAAGGTGGCTCAACTAAATATTGACTTTTACTAACATTAATTTCATTTTTCTTTAAAACTTAATAAACTTATGCTTTTCTAAATTAATGCTGTTTTATTTATGTCAAATAAATAGGTAATTGATTGGATAATATAAAAATAAGAAACAAATCAATTTAAAATAATAAAACGGTACAATATCACTCGGTAATTAATATTTTACATGAAATCTTGCAGTGCGTCTAATAATTTGGCCAGGGACTGTATATATATATATATATATATATATATATATATATATATATATATATATATATATATATATATATATATATGTATATGTATGTATATAATGCATTCTTATACAGTAATTAAAGATTTAAACAGTCTTTTTAATTAATTCTAATATGGTTAATGAAACTCAACTGTTATTAGTGTTTTAGTAAAAGTCGGGTGTCACAGACAGACAGACGGACACCGAACTGATATTATCGGAAAGAAAAAATTATCATGGTACGGAACACTAATTGCGCAAGTCCGACTTGTACTTGCCGGTTTTTTAGTATTCCGTACGGAACACTTATAAGATCTCTTCGGTGTCCAGTCGTCTATCTGTCTGTCTCTCTGTCTATCTGCCTGTCTGTCATACTCGATTTTCTCTTAAACTATTTGACATAGAAAGTTGAAATTTGGCACTAATGTAGGCATTGATGGCCTCATCAGAGCCGTGTAGTTTTAAAAGTTAAATTTTGGCTTAAGGGGTTCGTTTTAGGGGGTGAAATCGGGAGTGAAAAATTTTTTTTTACTAGGTCATCGAGTGGGGTGTTAAATGAAGCTTATAAAAACGAGACTTTAAGAATGTATATAATGTAATACGTACGCACACTTTTCTATGTATTATTTGCAAAAAATTATGAAAAATCGCTTGAAAAGTATTGGTCAAAAAAATTTTGAAAAAATTCTGGAATATTCTCCACAAGGTGTAGATTGAACGAAAATTGTCATCAGTTCATAACCTTTAATAATTTATCTGGTATGAAAACTCATTTGGGATGTGTTTTATGTAGTGATCGATTAATTTATACCTCCGTAACAAAAATTTTTATTCTAAAAGCAATCAACATACGAAACACTAATAGCGCAAGTCCAACTTACATTTGACGAGTTATTTTTTATGTTGAGATTAGATCTGACATTATTCAGTTTGATGATGTTGGATGTTGAGTTGTTGATCTAACACGTCACCACGTCTCACAGTGTGTCGCGTAGAACATGCTAGGTGGACAAAATTCATGTTATGATTTCCAGGAAATCTTATTTGCAAAACGTAAAACAACACCACCAAACCCCGAATTCCGAGAAAAGGTTGTTTATCAAATTTGCAAGTGGCGAGTCATAAGCGTCAGAAGTCAGGTAATGAGTTTAATGCAGCTCTTTCAATCAATCAGTTGCAATTTAGCGACACTTTCGTGCACATCTTGTAGTGACTGACATATTGTAATATTGTGAAAGTTTTTGTGATGAATATTAATACTGAGGGTAAGTACTATTTTTTAATGTATTTTTTTAATCAGAATCTATTAATTTGAATTTTTAGTATTTTTTTTTAAATAGCCTATATATTTTAGCGTGTTTTTTTAAAAAAAAAACTTTGAAAGTTCAGAATATACAGACATTCACCTCTATCCGGGCTAGTTTTTAGATATTACACAGAAATAACTTTATTCTTCGTAAAAATACACATATTGTTTAGCACACTTCAGTACAACATGTTTTTTTTTCTTTTTTTCCAGAACACGTTTACTCTATTTCAAGGGTAGCCTTTTTTGAGGAGTGGTTGAAACACACGAAGAATGAAAAAAACTCGCGTGTATATGACTTTCTTTCTTCAAAATTTCACTTTGGTGACATTACTGAAAGCAGCCAAAAAGAAATAAAGTTGAAGATATCCAACTTGTCTAATAAGTTTGGTGCCAAATGGTTGGCTTCAGGAAAGTCGAAGGAGCGTGTTTTAATTAAAAATAAGAATTGGTTGGATGAAGCAGACATACAGTTTACTGCGAGTTCTTTTGCGCCACAACCTTCAACATCAAGTGAGAATGTGACTCCTGCAGGAAGACCTCGCAAAGATTTCGAGGAATCGTCGTTTAAGACGTGTCAGTGAATTGGTGACTGCTACCGAAATTGCTGTGCGTTCAGCAGGGCAAAGGAAAATTGCCAATGTGATTAGAGACATTAGTGAGAGCCCAGATAATATTATTAAGTCTAAAAATACCAGTTCCGTTAATCCTAGGCAATTAAGTAGTGACGAAGCCTTAGCTTACTATATAGATTCTAAGTCAATAACGCATTCTTACAAACAAACTAGGAAGTGGTCAATGAAGGCGGAGCATAATGTGTTTCCGTCATATTTTAGTTTAAAAAAGTCCAAACAGGCCACATTGCTATAACAGAAACTCGTGCTGAAATAAATTTGCAAGCCTTATTAAATAAAACATAAACAAAAATAATATTTTGTTTTTCTTTTGTTATTGCGCTTTTTTACCGAAAAAATAATGAATTTTACACGAAAAAAATTTTTTTCTCTCCATTAATTTCTAAATAACTCCAAAACGATAAAAGATAGAATAAAATAATATTCAATCAACTTTAATAAAATTTTGTTACGCATTTTTTAATGTTTTATTTATAAAAATCTGACAAGTTGTTCCCGAGTTATCGTCTGCGTAGCTGACTAATTTAGGGGAAAAAATTAGCCACGCCCATAAAAAAAACCAACGCGATGAATTTTTTCTTAAAATAACTTAATATGCCTAGAATATACATAAACAATTGAAATAAGTGAAAAAATAATTTTGTCCAGCTAACTTGTACTAGTCGACACACTGTGCGTCTGTACCAATCAAAATATTATTAGCGTTACGGTGGGTCATTACAACCAAAATCAAGGAAAAAATTTCCGAGAATCGTTCGAAAGTAAAAATCGTGCCACGAAAATCGATTAAACCAAAAGTTTTTTTATAAATGAAACAAGTTTATGAATTACTAAATTTAAAAATTATTATGTAGCATGTTTGAGAAATGGGTACGTTCAAATTGTGATGTAACAGAATTAAATTGCGTGGTAACCGATCTTTTTCTGCTTTACTGAATCAAATGCTCGAGTTGTAACTTAACGGTAAAACATGTCAAAGCGCATAACTTGGATAAGGACGACTAATATGTAAAAGAATCTCGATACATAAAAAAAATAGAGAATGGTCCATTTCACTAAATTTTTGTATATAAAAGTAAATAATGAGCTCATTCAATAAATTTTGGTATATAAAATAAACGACGGACTCTTACTCAATTTTGGTGCACAAAAGTAAACAATTGATTCGTTTGCTAAATTTAGGTTAAAAAACCGGTCAAGTACAAGTTGAACTTGCGCAATTAGTGTTCCGTACGTTGATTGCTATTAAAATAAAAAAATTTTGTTACGGAGGTATAAAATGATCAGTGACTTCACAATGAGTTTTCAATACAGTTTGTTTGTAGTCTTTACTGAAAACTGATGAATTTTTTTATTTTTTTTTTTATATACCAGATAAATTGTTAAAGGTAATGCACTCGTGATAATTTTCGTTCAATCTATACCCCGTAGAGGGTATCGATTTTTTCAAAATTTTTTGATCAGTACTTTTCGGGATAATGGAGGGGACAGTGATTTTTTGCTATTTTAAAAATAATACAAAGAAGAGTATATATATATATATATATATATATATATATATATATATATATATATATATATATATATATATATATATATATATATATATACTTAAAAATTTTTTTAGTAGTTTAGTAGTAGTAAATAAAATATGTGAGATTCAAGAAATAAAGAAAAAAATGAAAATGCTCTAAACCAAAGGGCGAAACGTCAATTTAAGTTTCATTTAAATACCAAATATTCATAAAACGAACCCAAAGCCCAAGAATTGAAAACAAATATATATATATATATATATATATATATATATATATATATATATATATATATATATATATATATATACAGTAGAACCCCGGTTATCCGAGGTAACGTGGGGGCACCCTCCTCGGATAACTGAAAACACGGATAATCCGGATTTGTTTTTTACTCATTGAAAAAATAAACACCAATACTTTAAACCGATGTATTAACGTTTTTAACATATAAATAGGTACATACATTATAAAACAGTGAAATAGGTATCTGTACGCCTCTGTTTCATATTGCTTCTTATTTTCCTCGCTGTAATGTTTCTCCATCTATTAAGAAGAAGCAAATCCGCTGGGGTTGCCTCGGGTTGTTGTTCGATATACCTTAAAGCTTTTTCCAAAGAAGCAAAACCTTCTCGATGAGAGATCTTAGTGGGAGAGTGTTCATCCACCGCCGCTTCGTCATCGTCATCGTCATCTGATTTTTCGGTTTCCTGAAAGGCATTCGTTATTTCTTCAATACTCGTTTCTTCTTCTAAATCATCTGCTGTAATCCATTCAACATCTTCTCTTATCACATTTTCGCAACCTTTTAATTTTTGCATTAATTCAAATAAACTTTTTTCTTTTTCTTCTATCTCGCTGTCAAAATTTGAACAGGACACTTTTCCATGGCTTCTCAATTTCAAAGCTTATTCATTTAATGGAGTGTCATCTTCACTGTCATTATAGTCCTCAAAATCGATAATTTTTGACCAAGATTTTTGTACGCACAGAATCCCAAGCTTGACTTACCCAGTAAATAACATTTTTCAGTGTAACCTTTCTCATCCCATTGATAATATCCTCCTTTTCGGTGTATTCTAGCAGATGTACAAGATATAAACGCCTATATTTTTTTTTAATGTTTTCGAGGATGCCTTGATCCATTGGTTGTATTATGCTGGTTACATTTGGAGGAAAAAATGTTACAACAATTTCGCCCACATGAAGTCCTTCTCCAGGGTGAAAGGGGGCATTATCCTTTAACAAAGTTTCTTTAATAGGAAGACGGTTTCTGTTCAAAAATTTAGTCACAGATGGCACGAACTCTTCTTCAAACCAGTTCCTAAATAAGGTCGCATCCATCCATGCGCTCTTCTGACTTTTGTAATAGACTGGTAGGGCTTTGGGTGAGATGTCTTTTAAAGCTCTTGGACGTGCAGACTTGCCAATTACTATCAGTGGGATTTTGTGCTTGCCAGATGCATTTTAACATACCATTATAGTTAATCTTTCCTTACATAGTTTGTGCCCAGGAGCTGATTTTTCCTGTCGAGATGTCAATGTTTCTGATGGAAACATTTTATAATTCAGACCAGTTTCGTCACAGTTGTAAATTTGATCACAAGTGTATCCACAATCTTTGATTTGCTTTTTAAAGTTCTGCTTAAACTTCTCAACTGATGACACATCAGCAGAAAGTTTTTCACCACATACAGTCAGTTGTCGTACACCATACCGTTTTTTTCCAGCGGTCAAGCCATCCAGAACTGGCGGTAAACTGATATATCTCTGGGAATTGCCTACTAATCATTATTGCTTTCTGTTGTAAAATTGGACCTGACAGAGGCACACCTTTTGATCTCTGTTGGTTAAACCACATGAATAAAGCTTCGTTAACCTTTTTATAGTCTCTGGTTTTCATTGATTTTCTTCCTGAGGACGAGGAGGCTTGATTTATACACCAGTCTTCCATTTTTGTGCGGTTTCTTTTCCAATCTGTTACCTCACCTACTCCATAATCTCGTGCAACAACTTTAATTGTCTCTCCTGCTTCAATTCTTCTAATGGCTTTTAATTTTTCTTCAATAGGAACGACGATTCTTTTACGCTTGTTTTGCCCCATTATAATACGACAAACAAAAATTCAAACAATGCAGTTCGTATTAATTACACTTAACTACTAGAACTCCAACCAAATGAATTATGTGAGTATACTCATACTTCTCCGTAGTAAAAGCTATAACGCACTGCATTCACGCAAATTTACATGCTGAAAGAGTCCAAAAACATAAATAGGGGAACCCCTCACACGGGCCAGGGGGATTCCCTGAAGGCCCCGACAATTTTAAATGGAAATATGTACATACATATTTTAGAAGCTCGGTTAATACGCAGCATAGACGCACGTACTTAGGTTAATCAGATTCTTAGATTGGCTGGGTTAATCTACTGTATATGTATCTATATATATATATATATATATATATATATATATATATATATATATATATATATATATATATATATATATATTACTTCTATTTTCACAAGTTTTCATTTGACACCACACTTGATGACCTAGTAAATTTTTATTTCACTTCCGATTTCACCCCCAAAACTAACCCCTTAAGTCAAAATTTAACTTTCAAAACTACACGGCCCTGATGAGGCCATCAATTCCTATATTATTACCAGATGTCAACTTTCTACGACAAATAGTTTCGGAGAAAATCGGGTGTGACAGACAGACAGACGGAAAGACACCGAAATCATCTTATAAGTGTTCCGTACGGAACACTAAAAATTGGTAAAATTATTTACCCGGTACTTTGCTTGCAAACATCCAGTTCTAAAATAAACACTAAATTTGACTATCTCCCACTAAATTACTTTATGGTGAAATATTAAAATTAAATAACTTGTTGGAAAAAAATCACTTTTTAAACACAAATTACTTTTTATTTTATGAAACAAAAACGATTATAGAACCAATTACAAAGTTTACAATAAAAAGTTAATCTTGAATTCTTCGAATTAGTCTCAGTTTAATCTGTTCTGCGTCGAAGATTGCTATTTATAGAGGCTTCTTATCTGCAGTACCAGGACGGCGGCATCAGGGATGGCTCAGTGTCCGTAACTTTAATAAAAAAAAAATAGAAATTTATCTTGTTTACATAATCAAAAAAAGTATTTAATGATAAAAAAACTGCAATCTTCTTTTTTAAGGTGTAACAGACACCTGGGCGCTTCAAAAATTAAAAAAAAAAATATCTTAAAGGTTATTAAGTGAATAATACAAAAGAATGGCGATTATACAGGGTGCAGCGCCAAAATCCTGACAAATTTTTTTGAGACATAATTTTTATTACAAAAATGGGGAAGTTTATAATTATTTTTTTAGTAAACTGTTTGTTAGGTCATAAAGAATACATTTACTCAATTACTGCTTGAATGATCGCCTCCATTCTCGGTCTGAAGCGGTCGCATGCCCGTTTTAATGAGTCACGGTCCATATCGACGAATGCCGCTTCAATAGCGGCTCTCAATGATGCGACGTTTGGATGTCTGAACTTGTTAGTGACCCTTTCAACCACGCTTTTCGGATCGACTGCCCTAGATCCTCAAAAATGAGCTCCTGAGCCCGTTGAATGACTTCGGGCGTCCTGACAACGCGCTCCTTCGATCGAGTTTCCCTTGACGGTGTTGCAAAACCTTGGTTGGACTTCTCCGACTCGTTATACTTCGCGACAAACATCATACACACGTCGATCTTGGGTACTGGCTGTCTCAAAAATATAAGATCCTTATTTTTGCCGTTTTAAGTTGGCAATATAAAAATTCTGATCTGTTGTTTATGATAGGTAGCAGAGATGGACTTAAGAATTTTATCCATTAATCCAAATAAATAAAATTATAAGTGTTTTCGGAGATGTTTATTTATAGATGCATATAAAAACAAATGGATAAGAAGTACAAATAGACAGTTTGAATGAATGGGGTTTACAAGAGGGGATGTATTGTATAAATTAAAATATATTTTAAGCCTAATTTGGTTTCACTATCACTATCATCAGCTAAGGTAATTATCAATGGTTTTATATTATTTACATAAATATATGAATCTTCTGTTCTCTTCTGTTTTTTACAGATAATAGTAGACAATTTGAAACCCAGCCCTTTTCAGATCCAGCCTGCGAAATGGTTATTCGTTTACCTTTATTTGAAGATCCGTTAGTCTGACATTCTGTACTGCTGTCAACCCACCCTTTTTGCACAGTATCATGGGTATCGAACCATGTTTCGTCAAGGTAAATTATTGGCCAATTCTCTGATCGATACTTTTTAATTTCTTATAATTAAGTATGTTGCAAGATTCGTAATCTTTGTGACTCCATTACTACTTGCCTTTTGTTGATTTTTCGGAACGTGAATCCTATTCTTAAGAGAATTCTGTGAAGGGTTGATCGGCCACAATGTATATTGGTTTCGTCTTGCACCAGTCTTAATTTTATTTTGTCTAGTGTCGGCACCAACTGCTCTTCATACATAGATTATATTTTTCCCCTGATACATCATGTAGACGATTTCACAATCAATGGGGACCTATGTTCATTAGGCCTATATTATCAAATACTTAAAGGGTTCCAAACTGGGTTCCCAGGTAGTAAATATATAGGTAAAAATAGGTCCAATATGATTGCAGGTGCAAGTGGGGGCGGTATACAAAGCAGGTAAAATAAAAACACGTTTATCGTAATACCTGGCAACTATACACAAAACCTTAATAATGTCGTTTATTGCCCCATTGAAAAGCAAAAAGGCAGGATCATATATCTTGGGATTTACTATACCCGAGGAATCGACCGATTTCTGTCGCTGAGTGCCCAACGCAAAACACTTTCGATAATCGCGGCTCTTCGATTATACTCCGCACTTGGTTTCAACATTGCGACTGTTTTGAGGTTATGAATGTTTAGTACATGCGTCAAGCTATTTGGACGCCAATTACGACCTCTCAAAGTGGTATAGAACGGCGGGAAATTCACATTGAATTTTGTCCGGATTTTGGCGCCGCACCCTGTATATTTTTATTATGTTTTAAATTATGAGAAAAAATAATTTTTTTAAATATGGTTTAAATGTTAATCTTATTTTTTATCGGGTTAAGTGGACCACTGATGAAAACTATGACGCCTCCTTGTTTACAGGATAACTTTCCAAAAATAATCCAATCTGCAAAAATAAAAATTAATCTTATAAAATAATTTAGTAGTTAAAAATTGTCGATGGGTTTAAAAAAAATGACAAAAAATTTACGCTATTTCAAACTTTAGTGCACAATTCTCAGTCTATTAGAAAAATTTAAGGGTGACCATCACTGTAGAGGTAAAAAAAAAAATGAACTTTAAGAATTTTTTACGAAGAACTATACAAGATATCGACTTGCAATTAAATATTTTTTATTATACAAATATCAGAGAACATCTTTGATTTTTTCAGAATTTTTTAATACAAAATGACGGCTGTAGCCCTCGGTGAACAAAACCCCCTTTTTTGCACTACCGAAAAGATTTCTCACAAAGGGATGAACCTAGAATGAAAAAAAATAAAAATATTCTTGTTGTATAAATGAAAATCTAGAGACGTAGAGAAATTAAAAAATATTGATTTTTGTTAATTTGGCAGGCAAATGAATAACACAAAAAAAAACGACGAAAAATTTTGCACTAAATGGTTAATAAAAAAAAAAATTGCATTAAGCGTAAAATCCGTACGCTATTCTTTGAATTATGACCTTTTAAAGCAGTGTACAAAATTTGTAGTCGATTGATTGGAAACTCTTTGATTTATGTTTCCGGTAAGTGCAAGTTGAACTTGCGCAATTAGTGTTCCGTACGTTGATTGCTTTTAAAATAAAAAATGTTGTAACGGAAGTATAAAATGATCAGTGACTTCACAAAACACACCCCAAATGAGTTTTCAACAAAGTTTATTTCCAATCTTTACTGAAAATTGATGACCTTGAAATTGCTGTTTTTTTTTTAAATGCCAGATAAATTATTACAGGTAATGCACTCGTGATAATTTTCGTTCAATCTACACCCCGTAGAGAATATTCCAGAATATTTTCAAAATTTTTTGATAAGTACTTTTCGAGATAAGGCGGGTTGACAGCGATTTTTCGCGATTTTTTAAAAATAATACAAAGAAAAGTGCTCGCAAGTATTACATTATATATATATATTTTTTACGCGTGTTTTCACAAGCTTTCATTTGACACCACACTCGATTACCTAGTAAAAAAATTTTTTTTTCACTTCCGATTTCACCCCCCAAAATTAACCCGTTAAGTCAAAATTTAACTTTCAAAACTACATGGCTCTGATAAGGCCATTAATTCCTATATTATTACCAAATTTCAAGTTTCTATGACAAACAGTTTCGGAGAAAATCGGGTGTGACAGACGGACAGACAGACACCGAAGTGATCTTATAAGTGTTCCGTACGGAACACTAAATCACTCAGTGAGTCACAGTAGGTACACTTGTCGCGTGCAGCAGGCAGTCCGGTTCTACATCGGAAAAAATGTTTCGAGAATTGGTTCGAACGCACGCAAAAGTGTATAAATCTTAAAGGCCAGAATTTTGAGAAAAAATAAAACAATTTTTTCCAACTTTTTTCTCTTTTAATGTTTTTTTTTTAAAAAAAAATAGTAACCCTCGTATATGCAGCAGCCTCTCAAACCTGTAAGGATTTTGGAGATTTACAAGATTTTTATTTATATTTTTTATGTTGATGAATCTATTGCATTACCGATTGGACAATTAAAATTATATTGAAGTCATGGCATCGAGACATTCCTATAAAACTGTATTTATTGGCGTAGTGCATCACTGATTTTCTACCTATATAATACACCTGCAGCACTAATCGAAATAGGTTAACTTAAACCCGCTATCACATAAAAGTTAGTAGATACCTCTCTAACTGTAAAAGGCAATTTTCCTATTTTAATTACCCAAAGCGACCTACTGGTTTCATTCGATGTATGTATATATCGTAAGTATAGTCGCCTATCAAATATTTCTCACGTCCGAACGCAAAAGCTATTTTATTTTAAACATGAGAAATTAAAGAAATTTCTCCACATAAAATGGTCGTTTGTTTAGATTTTCGTAAATATTTGATTAGAAATTAACACCATCGCATAGGTGTCATGACTGTATAACTAAAGTCACGTTCCGTTTTAATAATAATACCCGGCCAAGTGTAAGTCGAACTCGCAATTAGTGTTCCGTACCTTGATTGCTTTTAGAATAAAAATTTTTGTTACGGAGGTAAACTATGATCAATGACTTCACAAAACACACACCCAAATGAGTTTTCAAACAAAGTTTGTTTCCGATCTTTGTTAAAAACCGATTACCTTAAAATCTTTGTTTTTTTTTTATATACCAGATAAATTATTAAAAGTAATGCACTCGTGATAATTTTCTACACCCTGTGGAGAATATTGCAGAATTTTTTCAAAATCTTTTGATTAGTACTTTTTGAGATAAGGGGGAGACAGCGATTTTTTGCAATTTTTTAAAAATAATACGAAGAAAAGTATACGCAAGTATTACATTATATATATTTTTAGACTCGTGTTTTTTCAAGATTAAATGAGCAACAGGCACTGAAGCATAAGTATTTTCGTTGTGTAACAGGACACATTTTAAATTAGTTTTTGATGCGTTTATAAAAAGCCGCCAATCTTGTACTCAATGCCAAATTCGTTCATTAGACTACCAATATCATGGCAGTACCAAATTCTCTTCCTGCTTGAAAAACTGAGCAAACAGTTGATCTCTTGTTCTATAAGAGTAAATAGATGTACCAGATTTCAATAAATGTTTTTCTTTCAGCTTAGAACCAAGCAATTCTGCTTTTTCCTTAGTCAAACTCAAATCTCTCACTAAACCATTTAACTCAGCTTGTGTAAACAACTGTGGTTTTAAATTTTCTAGAGAACATTGATACTCATCATCATCCGGTCGACTTTCATTAAATTCGAGACTGGACTGTAAAACGTCATCAATAGACTGAGATGGCTTAGGGACAGGAAGTACCAATCCATGTCCTACCGGCCGATTAGCTGAAGTAAAGTTAGGATAGACAATGACTTTTTTATTTTTGGAGTTATATCCAGAAACATCAACGCTGCAAAAATAACAACCATTTGAATGATATATATATATATATATATATATATATATATATATATATATATATATATATATATATATATGCGAGGCTGGTTTGAAAAGTCCGTGCAAAGTCCGAGAGATGGCACCACCGGCGCGTATCGAGGTCATGTTTAGTTAGTAGCATCTCTTGAATGAACGCACACCAAGTTTCAGCCATATTGGTCTATTTCTTTGTGTTTGGCATTCGTGTGAATCAAGGAAGTCGAGTGATTTTCAAGAAATGGACGAAAAAGAATTTCGTGTGGTGATTAAACATTACTTTATGAAAGGCAAAACGCCTCAGGAGACTAAAGAGAACCTTGATAAACATTATGGTGACTCTGCAACTTCTATTAGAACAGTTTCAGTGGTTTCAAAATTTTCGGACTGGCCATATGGGCACAAGTGACGCTGAACGTTCTGGACGGCCTGTGGAGGTTACGACTCCAGAAATCATTGATCAAATCCATGATATGGTGATGGATGACAGAAGAGTTAAGGTGCGTGAGATTGCTAGTGCTGTGGGCATCTCGACTGAACGGGTACATAATATTTTGCATAAACATTTGGACATGAGAAAGCTATCCGCAAGATGGGTGCCGCGATTGCTCACGCTTGACCAAAAACGGAATCGTGTGAAGTGTTGCAAGGATGGTTTGCAGCTGTTCCAGAAGAATCCGGAGGACTTTAAGCGTCGTTTCGTCACTGTGGATGAAACATGGATACATTACTATACTCCTGAGACCAAACAACAATCTAAACAATGGGTTACCAAGGGGGAATCTGCACCAAAAAAGGCGAAGACCGTTCCTTCGGCCGGAAAGGTTATGGCGACTGTCTTTTGGGATTCGCAAGGGATAATCCTCATCGACTATCTGGAAAAGGGTAAAACTATTACAGGTGAATATTATTCATCGTTATTGGACCGTTTGAAAACCGAGCTGCAAGACAAACGCCCGCGATTGGCCCACAAGAAAGTCCTTTTCCATCACGACAACGCACCAGCACACACCTCAGCAGTTGTGGTCGCAAAATTAATGGAAATAGGATTCCAACTCGTTTCACATCCCCCCCTATTCTCCAGACTTGGCTCTCTCGGACTACTATTTGTTCCCCAATTTGAAGAAATGGCTGGCGGGACAAAGATTTTATTCAAACGAGGAGGTGATTGCAGACACTAATGGATATTTTGCAGACTTGGACAAATCCTATTATTCGGAAGGAATCAACAAACTAGAACATCGTTGGATGAAGTGTATAAGCTTAAAAGGAGACTATGTCGAAAAATAAAAAAGGTTTACCCCAAACACATAAGTGCCTCGTATGTGCAAAAGTTTCCGGCCACATAATATACATTGACGCAGTAGGAGGTTCAAAGACGTATTTACGAATAATAGCGCGTTGAATGTTCACATTTAGTTCATAAAAGGTCGTGGGAGCATAAACATGGCTTGGCATATGCAAATCCAAATTTGTGAGCGAGTAATAAAAATTTCAAAAGAAGGAAAGTCTCCTCGTGAGATTGCTTCATTATTATCAACCGTGAACGATATTGTAAAATACCGTTGTGGATGTGGTTTAAAAGATCGTCCGCGTAGTGGAAGACCAAGAAAAAGTCTAAAAAAGTAGATCGTACCGTTAAACGCAAAGCAACTGCGGATGTCAAGAAAACTGCTGCCGAAATTGCACGCAAGCTAAAGGATGGAAACCTAGCTAATGTTAGTCGTAGTACTGTGACACGAAGACTACCTGATGTGGGACTTTTTGGCCGTATAGGTATTAAAAAACCAATAATCAGTAAAAAGAATAAGAAGGCCCGTTTACAATTTGCCAAAGATCACCTAAATTGGACAATCAAAGATTGGAAAAAAGTAGCTTTCTCAGACGAATCTAAAATTAATCTTTTTGGAAGCGATGGTAGACAACATGTACGACGTCCTATTGGTACGAGAAATGAAGTTCGGTACCAAATTCCTACTGTAAAACACGGTGGAGGAAGTGCGATGGTTTGGGGAATTTTCTCTGGACAAGGAGTCGGTCCACTGATCGAGATCAACGGAAATATGAACGCTGATATTTACAAGGACATTTTAGAAAACAATTTGTTATCATATGCTGAAGAAACATTGCCGCAGAATTGGATATTTCGGCAGGATAATGACCCCAAACATACATCCAAGTTGTTAAAACAGTGGTTTTCTGCTTCAAATGTGAGAATTTTAAGCTGGCCGTCTCAATCACCGGACTTGAACCCAATAGAAACACTTATGGGAAACGCTAGATCGTCAAGTTCGAAAGCATACATATTCAAATAAAGCCGCATTATTTAAATCATTGAAGGAAGAATGGGATAAAATTTCACCTGCTTGTATTAATCGATTAATTGAGTCAATGCCACATCGTTGTGCGGCTGTTATCGCTGCAAAGGGTATGGCTACAAAATATTAACATAAAAATATAATTTAAGTCTATTATAGAGCATATGGACTAATAATTTTTCTCGTGGTACAAAGTAGCCGGAACTTATGCACATATAAATATAAGAATAATAATAATAAATATATTCACAAACATAAATAATATTCTTTTACTATATTATTTTGTTTCCTATATCTCATACTCACATCTTATAATGATTAAAAATCATTAGTCTTTTTTTTATTAAATTAGAGTACGAAATGTCACTGGTCGGAAACTTTTGCACGCCACTGTATATATAATGTAACACTTGCGCACACTTTTCTTTGTATTATTTTTATAAAATCGCGAAAAATCGCTTTCCACCCTTATCTTGAAAAGTACTTGTCAAAAAATTTTGAAAAAATTCTGGAATATTCTCCACGGGGTGTAGATTGGACGAAAATTATCACGAGTGCATTACCTTTAATAACTTACCTGGTATATAAAAAAACAAAAATTTCAAGGTCATTAGTTTTCAGTAAAGATTGGAAACAAACTTTGTTGAAAACTCAGTTGGGGTGTGTTTTGTGAAGTCACTGATCATGTTATGCCTCTGTAACAAAATTTTTTATTATAAAAGCAGTCAACGTACAGAACACTAATTGCGCAAGCACAATTTGCACTTGACCGGTTATTTATTTATTATTATTTTCGGACTCAGCACATCAAAAAGCATAGGAATCAGTTAAAGTTATTAAAAAAGTTTTTTCATCCTTGGCCTGTGTTATCAATATTTCTTAGCTACGCAAAAATAAAGTTTAAAATATTCATCGGTATGGTTACTTCAAGGTCCTGTATACAACATTCTTTACCTGTTTTACTAAACCTATTCGATTAGTCATAATCATCTACAAGTAAACAGCAAATAACAACATTTTCTTTTAGGAATAATTAAATTACTGTTTTTTTTTTTTCGAATAATTACATATAACTGTTAATTTCAATATTGTTAGCTTACTGAGTATTATATATTATATTTAAAATATTCAAATAAAATTTTTAATTATATAGTCACGTTGTATAGAACTAATCTTGACATTTATATTTCTCTTAATTAACATTTTTTTTATATCTTCATACTTTTATGTGAAAAAATATGGTCAGGGTCGATATCTGAAGATAATATAGTACCCTGTATTCTTCTTGTTACAGGGCTGTACGCTAATTTAGCGTGTGGTTCCAGGGTTGTTGCTAGGAAGGCAGGGTGGAACATATCTATCCATTAATCGCACAAAAGGGCGCCAAAACAACCAAAACAACCAAACCAGCTACTATCCGCAATAACAAAAAAGATGGAACATTAATATCCTAGTTCGGTGTAGTTATAGCCATGTCTGAGTCGCATATTCTTTTGATAGATTTAGTAGATTTCTAGATCGAATTTATTGTTTACTTCAAAGATCGTACGCGTACAACATGAGCTTTTATCTACTTTATAAATCTCAAGACATTCTTCACATTCCATCTGCTGACAATCCTTTAACAGGATTTTGTAAGATATACGTATACATATAAATATTTGAATTTCACAATGTCCGACTTAAAGAGGTTGTTCGTATGGTTGTGAAAAGTGCAGTGAAATAATAATTATCGCCATTAGAAGACCTTGGATTTATTAAATTAGTTTATGGATATTATGTTGTTAATAGCTACTTACTAAAAAATAGGTTATGTTAACTTTCATATGGCCATTAAGAGAATTTTCTGGCATTTAAAATTGGCAGATTTCTCTTCTACAGTCTATGTAGTCCTGGAGATTACATAAATGCATTATAGGTGGCTATATAGCTTTGGAGAATCCAAAATCAACCGTATACAATACGAGGGCTACCTTTTAAGTTTTACAAAAACTATGAAAGAAAGAGCATTTTTTGGTTCAAATCGTTTTAGTGTTTCTCAAAATATAAACCTTTAAGATTTATACACTTTTGCATGCGTTCGAACAAATTCTCGAAATATTTTTTTTCCGCTCTGAATTTGGTACCTCAAAAACATGGTTTTGGAAGAATTCAGCAATTACTTTAGGTGTTGAAAATCGCTGTCCTTCCATTTTTTGTTTTTTTGAGACATTCGGGAATAAAAAGAAGTCGTGGCGATAAATCAAGTGAATACGGGCAATGATACAATAATTTCTCCGTCAAATAACACAGGCATATAAAAAAAATCTGAGACACATGTTTTCTTAAATATTTTTTTATGCTGAATCCAAAAAAATCATAAAAAAGACATTCACCCTGAGGTTTTTTTTTCAGAAAAACACACATTTGCCAGAAAACTATATATTTTAATAAATAATGTAAAACTGTATAATCATTAAAGTTATGGAATAAAAGTATTATTTCGGACATCTTTAAATGTTCTGAATCGACATTTGTTATAAAAACTTAAAAAAATATTAGGTTTTAGTGTTCATGTTTAACAAAAAACACGCATACACTACTAAGCTACGTAGCAAAATGCTGTTTAAAATAAATATGAGCAACTGCTAAATTAGAAAGTTGTTTTTAATTTTTATTAATATTGAGTAAAACTATTATTTCAAAGCATTTATTTACTTAAAAAATCATTTTACCAACCACATAGCACCCTTGTAAGTGTTAAAAGTGAGTTTTTTGTTGAAACTGAACAACTGAAAATAAGCAAAGCCCATACTTCAGAAGTCTACCCACTGTTCTCTTATTCGCCCATCCATCCCGAGACGCGTTTCGCCGTATCACGGCTCATCAGTCGGGTTAGGACCGACAAGCAAGAGAACAGAATTTCTAGTACTTATCCCGGTACTTGCGGAACACAATGGTAAGATACAAATAATTGTACCAGATATGCATTCCTAGTTCACAATCGGAGGCTGACATAGCAGCCACAACCTGACAGAGTGGTTGGCACAGCCAACACTAAAAGGCAGGCAGCGCGATTTGCGTGAGATGAACCTCAGGCCCTATATGGTTTATCGTAAAACAACTGAAAATAGGCAAAGCCCATATTTCAGCAGTCTATCCACTGTTCTGTTATTCGTCCATCCATCCCGAGACGCGTTTCGCGTACAGAATTTCTAGTACTTATTCCGGTACTTGCGGATCACAATGGTAAGATACAAATAATTGTACCAAATACCCATACCTAGTACTCAATGCTGCTGAAATATGGGCACAGTAAACATACTACAGTAGCGAAACTGAGCTCCAATTTGGTGACGAGATTTTGACAGCGCGTGCGTCGACGGGTCCTTTTTCAAAATGGCCGCTCAGTGTTTACATCCGATCTCGGAATGTGTCTTTGGAAATGTATTGTCCATCGTTTCTTGATGTGACTGCAGTTTATATGAATATAAAGACAGAAGGAAAAGAGAGTTTGTAGAAAAAGAGAATTAAAAACGTTTGTAAGTGAAGAGAATCGAAAAGGTTGAGAAACAATGTATATAATCATGGGGGAAAGGAGGTTATTGTTGTGCCGTTGAGAATTGCATTACTCCATATAATTATTTTCGCAAATTATTTGCTCGAGTCACACTTTTTTATGCTCTAAAATTTGCAAATAAGAAATTTCTAACTCAATCAGGGCGCGCTAAGACTATTATTCTAAATCATAACTAAATTTAATTATGCTTTATTTACATCACATGTAATCATCAATAGTATTATCTGTCAAAGTTTAAGTTGCTGCATTAATGATTTTTTTTTTTTTTTTTGCAGTTCCTCTGCTTTTAGTTGAAACAATGATTTTATAGAAATCATGGTATGCGATTAAAGTTGTTGGAGTTGATTATTTTAATAAATCTCTATAGCTTGCTTTCACAAGACAACTTTTCACTATCTTAAATGCATTTTTGAAAAAATACATATGCATGAAACAATATTATCATTACTAATGTACATTTTGTTTAGGCATATTTGCTCAAGAGACGGCCTTCCAGGGAACCTTGATTGATTTAATAAAATATTCGTATTGGTAGAATGATTTGGTCAATAAAGCTTGAAATTTATTTCTAAACTTAGTTCGGCTGGTTATTTAAAAATCCTGACGTGATTGCTCAATTCTGACCTCAGATTCGGTTTCAGCGCCCAAAAATACATATAGGTATAGTGATCTGTTCGGTAGTGAAAAACTTTTTTTGTGTGCCTGTGTAATTTTTTTATGATTAATAAATAATCCTCCAAATTCTGGTTTTTAGAAAGATTTATTTTTGTGTAAACTAGTATTCAGTTGTTTAAAACTACGAGTATTTATATTTGATAAATTATAAAAAAAACATATTATTTTTTTCTAAAAGGTGTATTCTCAAGAGGCTTCTAGTTTTCAATAACTTCATCTGAATTAATTGTTTGACACATCTTTTCTAATAATAAACCTGATAAATTTAACACTGTTTAATTGCAAGTACAGTTAATACTCTGAAAGTGACTTTTTTTTTCTATTTTTCTCTATAAATTACATTGTTCCTTTTTCATGTCAATCTTTCAAAAGTTTCTGTGAGTATATTGTAAGGAATACAAAACCTATAACAACATATTTATTATTTTCAAATTTTAGACAGTATATTTTATTTTCTTATAAGCTGGGTTTGAAAGTTTAAATATTAAGTGTCGTGTTGAGATCACAACACCACTAGGGAATGGGATTATTGAAATAACTGATATAAATGGATTATTGAATCAAATATGCTATTGAAATAAGAAAAATTTTAATGTGATTCCAAAGAAATTTTTGTAATATGATTTTGTCAGACGATGTGTGTCAGAGGGTAAAATATTCTGAAAATAAGTTCGTTAAATGGACAGTACACCTAATCGAAGTCCATTTTGATGGTAATTATGGTTACTATTAAAATTTTGAAGATTTAGTTACCTGTTATTAATATTCCTCCTATAAAGAACTTATTTCTATTGTTGTATACCTATACTATAAATTAAATATAGTTATTTTCCTTTTAAACTGTAATTGAAAATACTCAGTATATATGAGTCAATCATTTCTCCTAATGAAGCTAATATGGTTAGCGAAACGCGCATCGAGTGCAAAAATAAAGTGTTTGGTGTAGTGGTGATATATACTGAGTAGTGTCATTGTGTCAAAGATTCCACATTCCCAATATAGTTGTAATTGACAAGTCAGCTTGGTCATAACTAAGTATTGTATGTAACTATAATTAGGAAATTACTGTATTGACTCTTTGATCTAAATATTAATTCATTCTAAATAAAAGCAAGTGTTAATTACATTATCAAGAAGCAATACAGATAACAGAACACAAAAAGGTATAACACCTTTAAGAATCATTCACATAGAAAATAGAGGTCTATACATATACGTTCATAATTCATTAACAATATTATATTAACCTTTCTCGAAGTTACACAATATAGTTTTGTAGTTTAAGAAAAAATAAGTACCAAAAAAGTAGATACAGTGTTTTTTTAATTAACGAGAGATCTATCACACCAAACAACACGACACTGCTTAAAAAAAAATGCTCTTATTTTAGAAGATGTTGAGATCTTAGTAATGACAATTAAATTAATTTAGCCCTTAAAAAACATCTTTAATCACAAATTTACTTGAGAAATGATGTAAATAAAACTTTAACCTCAAACAGTGACGTTTAACTTTGATAGACTTTTGAATTTTTGGATAAGGTTATTAAAAACTGAAGTTGAATATGAAGAATTCCTTCAAATACCTTCCTATCAAGTTTTTCACCTGTATTCATTTCCTTTCTAACAAAGTGCTCCATTCTTTTTGTTTTTTTTTTTATATTACTCATGCTGCATTAATTTTTATATTACTCATGCTGTATTAAAAAACAAATGAAACATTTTCAAACATTTCTATATCTATGATTCTGAATGATAAAACTTTGCACAACTTTATTTCTATTTCAAATCTCGCGCTGGTCCACTTTTAACATGGCGGATTGCCACGTGACCTTCTGAAAACGAACCTGATTTTCTTATGCGATTATCCTTGAGCTTCGCTACTGTATAGTGTGTTTACTGTGATATGGGCTTTGCTTATTTTTAGTAGTTTTACAATAAACCACATGAGGTCTGAGGTTGACACCTCGCAAATCGCGGTGTCTGCTTTTAGTGTGGGCTGTGCAGGGTTGTGGCTGCTATTTGGTACAATTATTTGTATCTTACCATTGAAACTGAACATAAAACTTTATTTTTTGATGTCAAGTCAGGATTAAGAACTTCAAAAAATACTGGAAATAATAATTTTGTTCAATATTAATAAAAATTAAAAACAATTTTTTAATTTAGCGGTTGTACATATTTATTTTAAATAGCATTTTGCTACGTAGCTTAGTTAAAAGTGGTGCATGCGTCTTTTTTTGTTCAACATGACACTAAAACTTAATATTTTTAAGTTTTTAGGACAAACTAGCCGTGCCCGTGGCTCCGCTCGCGTGGACTTGATTCACTTTTATCTTCACTGTTTATGCCTTATGTTACCTAACGTAATAAAATATATCCTATATATTTTATAGAAAAACGCGTAAATCACATAAGTGGTTCTTGAGTGCTAAGTACACTAACGGACAGACAGACAGAGAGACGTTGCGTTTTATATATTATAGATTTTTTTTTGATAAATATTAACTTAAGAATTTAAAAAAAAAACACGTAAATCTTTTTTTTTTTAATTCTTAAATGGTTCTCGAATGACAAGCACACTAACGGACAGACAGAGAGACGTTGCTTTTTATATATATTATATAGATCATTATTATTATTATATGTATAACCTGGCCAGAGAACAAATGTATGAATTTAAAAAAAAAAACACGTAAATCGGATAAGTGGTTCCCGAGTGATAAGCGCACTAACGGACAAATAGACAGACAGACAGAGAGACGTTGCGTTATATATATACACACACATATATATATATATATATATATATATATATATATATATATATATATACATATATATATATATATATATATATATATATATATATATATATGTATATTATAGGAGATTATACGAGGCTGGTTTGAAAAGTCCGTGCAAAGTCCGAGAGATGGCACCACCGGCGCGTATCAAGGTCATGTTTAGTTAGTAGCATCTCTTGAATGAACGCACACCAAGTTTCAGCCATATTGGTCTATTTCTTTGTGTTTGGCATTTGTGTGAATCAAGGAAGTCGAGTGATTTTCAAGAAATGGGCGAAAAAGAATTTCGTGTGGTGATTAAACATTACTTTATGAAAGGCAAAACGCCTCGGGAGACTAAAGAGAAGCTTGATAAACATTATGGTGACTCTGCACCTTCGATTAGAACAGTTTATAAGTGGTTTCAAAATTTTCGGACTAGCCATATGGGCACAAGTGACGCTGAACGTTCTGGACGGCCTGTGGAGGTTACGACTCCAGAAATCATTGATCAAATCCATGATATGGTGATGGGAGGACAGAAGAGTTAAGGTGCGTGAGATTGCTAGTGCTGTGGGCATCTCGACTGAACGGGTACATAATATTTTGCATAAACATTTGGACATGAGAAAGCTATCCTCAAGATGGGTGCCGCGATTGCTCACGCTTGACCAAAAACGGAATCGTGTGAAGTGTTGCAAGAATGGTTTGTAGCTGTTCCAGAAGAATCCGGAGGACTTTAAGCGTCGTGGATGAAACATGGATACATTACTATACTCCTGAGACCAAACAACAATCTAAACAATGGGTTACCAAGGGAGAATCTGCACCAAAAAAGGCGAAGACCGTTCCTTCGGCCGGAAAGGTTATGGCGACTGTCTTTTGGGATTCGCAAGGGATAATCCTCATCGACTATCTGGAAAAGGGTAAAACTATTACAGGTGAATATTATTCATCGTTATTGGACCGTTTGAAAACCGAGCTGCAAAAAAAACGCCCGCGATTGGCCCACAAGAAAGTCCTTTTCCATCACGACAACGCACCAGCACACACCTCAGCAGTTGTGGTCGCAAAATTAATGGAAATAGGATTCCAACTCGTTTCACATCCCCCCTATTCTCCAGACTTGGCTCCCTCGGACTACTATTTGTTCCCCAATTTGAAGAAATGGCTGGCGGGACAAAGATTTTATTCAAACGAGGAGGTAATTGCAGACACTAATGGATATTTTGCAAACTTGGACAAATCCTATTATTCGGAAGGGATCAACAAACTAGAATGTCGTTGGACGAAGTGTATAAGCCTAAAAGGAGACTATGTCGAAAAAAAAAAAAGGTTTACCCCAAACACATAAGTAGTTTTCATTTTTGCACGGACTTTTCAAACCAGCCTCGTAGATAACCTGGCTAGAGAACAAATGTATGAATTAAAGAAAAAACATGTAAGTCGGATAAGTAGTACTCACGTCATGAACGCACTAACGGACAGACAGACAAACGGAGAGATGTTGCATATATTATGTTCTTTGCTATATGATATTGTTTCATATTTAATGGTTTAGGCAGTGTATTGTAAGAGAACGCGCTAGTGGCAAACTTTTTTCCGACTTGATTCACTATAACCGACACTGCTTATCCCTTATATTATCTAACGTAATAAAATATATCCTATAACCTGGCTAGAGAACATATGTATGTATGCACATAAATCGGATAAGTGGTTCTCGAGTGATCAGCATACTAACGAACAGACAGACAGACAGACGTTGCATTTTATATATATTATAGGTAGAAGATTATATATAACCTGGCCAGAGAACAAATGTATGAATTAAAAAAAAAAAAAACGTAAATCTTTTTTTTTTAATTCTTAAATGTTTCTCGAATGACAAGCACACTAACGGACAGACAGAGAGACGTTGCATTATATATATATATATATATATATATATATATATATATATATATATATATATATATATATACATATATATATATATATATATATATATATATATATATATATATATATACATATATATATACATATATATATATATATATATATATATATATATATATATATATATATAAATATATATATATATATATATATATATATATATATATATATATATATATGTATATATATATATATATATATATATATATATATATATATATATATATATATATGTATATATATATATATATATATATATATATATATATATATATATATTATAGGAGATTATAGATAACCTGGCTAGAGAACAAATGTATGAATTAAAGAAAAAACGTGTAAGTCGGATAGGTAGTACTCACGTCATGAACGCACTAACGGACAGACAGACAAACGGAGAGATGTTGCATATATTATGTTCTTTGCTATATGATATTGTTTCATATTTAATGGTTTAGACAGTGTATTGTAAGAGAACGCGCTAGCGGCAAACTTTTTTCCGACTTGATTCACTATTACCGACACTGCTTATTCCTTATATTACCTAACGTAATAAAATATATCCTATAACCTGACTAGAGAACATATGTATGTATGCACATAAATCGGATAAGTGGTTCTCGAGTGATCAGCCTACTAACGAACAGACAGACAGACAGACGTTGCATTTTTATATATATTATAGGTAGAAGATTATAGATAACCTGGCCAGAGAACAAATGTATGAATTAAAAAAAAAAACACGTAAATCAGATAAGTGGTTCTCGAGTAATAAGCGCACTAACGAATAGACAGACAGACAGACAGAGAGGCGTTGCATTTTATATATATATATATATATATATATATATATATATATATATATATATATATATATATATATATATATATTATATTCTTTGCTACATGATATTGTTCCATATTTAATGGTTTAGGCAGTATATTGCAAGAGAACGCGCTAGCGGCAAACTTTTTTCCGACTTGATTCACTATTATCGCCACTGCTTATTCCTTATATTACCTAACGTAATAAAATATAGCCTATAACCTGGCCAGAGAACATATGTATGTTTAAAAAAAAAACACGTAAATCGGATAAGTGGTTCGCCAGTGATAAGCGCACTAACGGACAGACAGACAGTCAGAGAGATGTTGCATTTTATATATATTATAGATTATAGATATAGATATAGATTCAGAACATTTAAAGATGTCCGAAATAATAGTGTTATTCTATAATTTTAATGTTTGTACAGTTTTACATTATTTATTAAAATGTATTTTTTTCAATTTAATAGTTTTGTGGAACTTTAAGTTTGTTTTCTGAAAAAAACCTCACCGTGGATGTCTTTTTTTGGATTCAGCATAAGAAAATACTTAAGAAAATACGTGTCTCACTTAAAAGACAGAGAATTATTGTTTTTGTATACCTGTGTAATCAACTGTTGCTGACATTGTTATGATGCAGAATGATGTGACGTTTTCGGGTGTGACTTCTGGCAAACAAATTGTTGTATACTATTCAGCATTAACTGTTCTTGAATTGCCTAAAGCAATGGTTGCAATACTTCCAGTACAACCAAAGAAACAAGCGATCATTTTCTTGAAAGTGCTTCGTGAACAAACCACTTTTGTTGGATTCGGTTCATCTTGGAACACCCAGACAGTTGATTATTGCTTAGTTTTCGGCTCGTACGAATATATCCAAGTTTCATCTCCTATTATGATGTTGTATACGAATTTTGCATGTCCTCGGTCGATCATTTTGAGCATTTCCTTACACCAACTGACACGAGCCTGTTTTTGAGTTTCGGTCAAATTACGCAGTATCCATCGAGAATAAATCTTATCATAGCTAAATGTTTATGCAAAATCGAATGTTCTGCAGTGTTCGATATACCTAAGAATGCTTTTATCTCACGGTAAGTCACATGCCGATCCTCTTCAATCATGTTGCACACAGCATCGATGTTTTTTTGTAACAACAACCGATTTTGGTCAACCTTCACGAAATTCATCGCTGACGGAAGTACGATCATGACGGAATTCTGCAAACCCATTATAAACACTCCTTTCTGATGATGATTCATTACCAAAAGTTGAACGAAGCGATTTGAGACATTGTTGTTGAGTTAGGCCTTTACTAAATCGTAAAAAATCATCCAACCTTCACGTGCAATTTCCGTTTTCTTTTTTTTTCTAAACGCTCACTGTAAACAGACTACTCGACCAATTTCTGAGCTGCCACTGTTTTAACAATAACAAATGTCAGATTTTACAACAGTGGTAATGTCATATCTCAATAGCGCCATCTAGTGGTCATTTCTATTATCTATTATTCTCTATTCTCTATTCTATTATATCTATTATAATGCGGTCCTCGTATTTTGATCCAAGGACTCTACTTCCTTGACACGATCGTCGTTGGTGATAAAATGTTGTTCGTTGTTTAATTGGCAGAGTAAAAAAAGATTCGATTACCCTTTTTTGCGGATGACTTTCATTTTTTGTAGACGGTGAAGGAGGAAAGTTAATAGAAAAAAAAAGAATAATACACGGATGTCGTAAACACGACGACAATGACATCGCGGTACTGGAATGAGTTTAGAACGTCCGAAACTTTTAGCGTATTTTGGCAGTTCAGGATTCTTAACGGCGAATTGTATGAAAAAGTATTCTCAAAAGAACTTCTTCTCAAAGAATCATAGATATTTTTGTCGAAAATCGAACTAGCAGAATAAATAAGCTTTATAGTTTACTATCCTCTAGCACATTGAATTAATAACGTTGTACTCGATTTATAGAATAGGCCAAAACAATTTTATAATATAAGTACCTTTTTTTTTAATTTCCAGACGCTCGTAAACATGTGGTGTATATAACAGTGCGACCAAAAGTGCAAATCAGGTGACGATAGAGCAAAATTGTGAAAATATGGATTGGAATTCAGGCGATCTGATATGGTTCGATCCCGGACTCGGACATTCGATTCCAGGGGAAGTTTTGGAATGTCATAGAAGTGCAAATGTTATTACTGTGCAAGCTGTTATTAGTGGAAAGGTAAAATCTTAATTTTATATTTTTTCCACTAGGTTTTGTTGGTTATAACTCTCTATTTTCAGCTATTTTGTTCTAGTTAGTTAATTTATCTATAGCTAACGCTACTTATTTTTTATAGGCAATCACGGTACGGAACACTAATTGCGCAAGTCCGACTTGCATTTGGCCATTTTTTTTTAATATTCTGCTGGCAAAAGGACTTGGTTTTACAAATTGATCCAAAGTTTTTAATTAAAAAATTATTAGTTTTGTTGTTTGTTTGAGTTTCGGACCGCGATGTGTGCACATGTGAATGGAACGCCCGGCAATAGTCAGCTCGTTCAACGAGCATTATTACGGCAGTCTTTCGATCTATTTAATTATTTTGTGGATTGCAAACGAGAAGGACTAGAAATAAAGCAGAGTGCAGTGTTAGATTAAGACAATAAGTAAAAAATTTGGGGATTTATGAGAATAATTTTGTAAAATTGTATGAAGCTAACGAAACGATAAGCGACGACCTTGATCACTTTACTGTTTACAGTGATAAAAAATATAAACAACAACTTTTTTCTTTTTCTACGAGGAACACAAGTAAAGTTTTATAACAGAAAGAACAATGGATAGCGATGATTAGAAAGAGGAAGAGTCGAGGAAAAAGAAGACCCAATGGGATTATTCAAGAACAGTAAAAAGCTGACAAGAACACTACAGAAAAAGAAAAACGAAAGAGTAGATAAGATAGACAATTTGATAGAAATGATCAGAGAGCTAATGTCAGATATAAAGGATATAAAACAAGATTAGAAGAGATACCAACAAGAGTTGAAGGAACTAAGAAAGGAGAATGAAATATTGAAAGAAGAAAATTAGATATTCAGAGAAAACATGAGCACTATGGATTTGAAGATGAGTAGACTGAAAAAAGACAACGTAAGGAATAATATTGTAATATCGGGAATGAGATTTGAAGCGAATAGCCAACCAGATCTAAAAATGGGTGTAGAATATTTTATGAAGAGGAGTATGGACACAAAAGTACAGATTAAAGATGTGATAAAAATAGGAGCGACTATATAACACATGGGCTGAAAAGTCCCGGGCCTAACAAAGAAAACACGGTTTTTTTGGTTCAAAATTAGCTTTATTCATCAACGTAATCTCCATCAAGAGCAACGCAATCATTCCAGCGCCGCTCTAACATTTCAATACCACTTTTGTAGAACGATTTATCTTTTGCCTCAAAGTAGGCCTCAGTTTCAGCGATAACCTCTTCATTCGTGCGAAATTTCTTACCGGCGAGCATTTTTTTCAGGTCTGCGAACAGCCAGTAGTCGCTGGGACCCAAATCTGGCGAATACGGTGGATGTGGGAGCAATTCGAAGTTCAATTCATGTAGTTTTGCCATTTGTTTTGATTGACTTGTGACACGGTGCGTTGTCTTGATGAAACAAAATTTTTTTCTTTGCCATATGCGGTCGTTTCTTTGCAATTTCGGCCTTCAAATGCTCCAATAACGCTATATAATATTCACTGTTGATGGTATTTCCTTTCTCAAGATAGTCGATGAATATTACACCACGCACATCCCAAAATACCGAGGCCATAACCTTTCCAGCCGATTGTTGTGCTTTTGGGCGCTTTGGACGAGGTTCACCAGTTGCTGTCCACTCAGATGACGATCGTTTTGATTCCGGAGTGAAGTGATGGATCCATGTTTCATCCATTGTCACATATCGACGCAAAAATTCCGGTTTGTTACGTTTAAACATGGCCAAACACTGCTCAGAATCATCAACACGTTCTTGTTTTTGATCAACAGTGAGCAAACGCGGCACCCACTTTGAACAGAGCTTTCTCATAGTCAAATGCTCATGCAATATAAAGCCAACACGTTCTTTTGATATCTTTACGATGTCAGCTAACTCACGCAACTTCACTTTTCGATCATTCAAAACGATTTTATGGATTTTTTTGATGTTTTCTGGTGTTACCGCCTCATTTGGACGTCCACTGCGTTCTGCATCATCGGTGTCTCTACGACCACGTTTGAAGTCAGCAAACCAACGTTTTATTGTTGTTTCTGATGGAGCGGAGTCCCCATAACACTTTTCAAGCCATTGCTTCGCTTGAACGGTATTTTTTCCCATCAAGAAGCAGTGTAAAATTAAAACACGACGAAATTGTTTTTGATCCATTGTTTTGAAAATAACAAAAGTAGCGTCACTCTTAGCACAATAACTCACAAACTAATGAATAGAATATCATGAAATTTTAACAGCTGTCTTTTGAAGGTTAGTATTAACTGAAAAAAAGGTGACTGCAATAAAACTAGCGCCATCTATGTGTTAGGCCCGGGACTTTTCAGCCCATGTGTTACAAGATAGAACTTGGAAACACGGGAGATAAGGAAGCTGCGATGAAAAATAAAAACAAACTGAAGAGAGAGAGTTTATATAAACAACGATTTAAAAAAAGATGAACGGGAAATTCAAAACAAATTGAAGGATATAGCAGAGAAAGAATGGAAAAAAGGTGAAAATAGGTTATCAAAAAATCGTAATCGAAGGAAGAGAAGAAAAACTAAAAGAACAAACAAAGAATACTACGACCATCAAGTCAAAAAACTGAGAAAAAGGAGAGAGATAGGTAGATTGACGACGACTCTGGCAAAGATAAAGGATACGGAAGAGAGGACTAGCAAAATAATTACAAATAAGAAGATAATCAAAGAAATAGATAGGAAGAAAGAAATGGGAAATAATTATCGAGTTTTTAGATTGAGAACACGGAATAGAAGGGGTATAAACGAAAAAGAGGATGAACTGACAGAATAACAACAAATGCACTATGTAGGAATCACTGAAACAGAAAGGAAAGGCAATGGATGCAAAAAATTAGAAGGAAAAGGAAACAAAAATCAACATAGAGACATAATACCGGAACAAGATACAGAACTCATACAAACAGAAGAAACTAATACAGAAGAAACAAAAGAGGCATTCGGCAATTTAAACAGAATGGAAGGGATAGAAAGGCATAAGGATTAAATAAGTTTTATCTAAAATATGAAAAAAATATTAAATTTACAAAAATAAAGAAAAAAACTGACAGTGAGATTAGCCTTTTTAAGTTTAGGTAACTTCGAGAAAAAGAGAAAGTTTTTATAAATAAATATGTGTAGATTTTTTACTCAATCATTTTAATAAATGATATTTCTTTATTAATAACAAACTATAAATAACTATTGTAGCATACGGTTACATCATTAACCTATACTTATACTTTACAAATGTTTACTGAGGTAATCTTCACGCTTGATGATACTTAATTTACTATCTATACCTGTTGCATCCTCTTTAATAATACACAAGATATATATACGTTTTCTTTTGGAATTTGCGGAAAAATTATACACCTGGCTATAAAAACTAGACCTTTTATTTGAAATGGGAAAGAACCTATAGTTTTTGAGCGATATCTCTTCAGAACAATGATGGCGTGAAAATTAAGGGAGGCGATAAATTTTGTATAGTTTATTTAAAAATATAAGTCTCGAAGCTTTCAAAAAAAAACAATGTTTTTGCTAAAAATCGATTTTATTCTTCAACATAGTTTCCTTCAAGAGCGATACATTATTCCAGCTATCTTCCAACAGTTGGATACCTTTTAAATAAATAATAAAAAATAAAGCCTTAGTTTCTAGTGGTGGATCCATGTTTTGGCCATTGTTCCAAATCGATGCCAAACCTTTTTTGGATTACGCTGAAACAGTGCCAAACAGCGTTCTCAATCTTTGACAAAAATTAAAAGTAGTGCCACTAAGCAGATGTAACTGGCAAATTAATATAGAAAATGTCACAAGAATTTTTCACGAATCTTCTGGGAGTTGACGCTAACTGAAAATCATGAGTTTTTGTTTGTGCTGTCATCTCTCTAAATGCCTCGGAACTTTTCACCCCGTGTTAATTTAAAAGTAAGAGTTTTTGTCCAAGAAAACTATACTTGAATAAAAATGAAAGGAAGTATTTTATTCTTCTTCTTCTCATGCCTTTCTCTGTCCCTTGCAACTTGAAACAACTCCCCTACATTCATGCTGGTCCATTCTCTCTCAGCCAAGCCTTTTTCTTTCTTTCCACACCCTTTCTACCGTCAACTCTTCCCTGCATGATAGTTTGCTATAGTGAATATTTGTTATTTCTGAATACATGACCTAAGTAGGATGTTTTTCGTACTTTTATGATTGTCTGGGCCTATTCTTCGTAGAACTTCCTCATTAGTGATCCTGGCTGTTCACAGATTTTTTAATATTCTTCGATAAAGCGACATTTCAAATGCTTCTTAGTAGTTTATTGCTTTAACGCCCATGTCTTGACCACATACAAAAGTTGGGACCACATGTAGCTTTCCAGGAAATGTAATCTTAGAGGTAGGGATAAGTTTCTGTTACAAAACATTGTCCGGAATTTTAAAAATGATTTTCTCGCCACTTCACAACTATTAACTCTTTACAAAGCTCAAATTCGACCAACTATGGAATACTGCTCCCACATTTGGAGCTCCGCTCCCAAATATACACTGCATTTGTTGGATTCTGTTTAGGGATCTGATTGGAGACCCGGAATTGACCGGCGGCCGCTAGAACATCGAAGAACGGTTGGCGGCTTGAGTCTGTTCTACAAGTATTTTCATGGAAAGTGTTCGAAGGATGTATCCCGCTTAATTCCTCCCAAAGCGGTGCATGTTAGAAATACACGTCGCGCTGGTGCTTCACATCCATATGAGGTTCAGCTTGTTACTCCGCGTACAACGCTTTTCAAGCAGTCTTTTATATGGAGAACATCATCCCTTTGGAATAATTTTCCCAGCGCTGCGTTTCCCACCAAGTACAATTTACAGCGATTCAAGAACAACGTGAATCGCTTTTTCCGCACACATGCCACTCCTGGGGCGCTTTAGGGACTTCCCTGCAGCACGTGTGCTAGACCCATAAAAAAAATCTTTGACGAGCTTGCTATTGGTTATGGAATATGTCAGAGCGAGAAGAGTTTCCTCTTGTAACATGGCAATGCACCAGCTCACTGTTCGTACTGATTTCGCATCCTGTGACTTCGAGCTGTTTGCCTCTATGAAGATGAGGTTAAAAGGTCGGAGCTTAGAGTTAGTAGAGCAGACACAAAGCAACTCGCAGACGTCGCTGGAGGCAGTGACAGCACCGACCGTCCAATCAATGTTAAATCAATGGGAAAAACGGTGGAATCGATGCATTCTAGTTTTAATTTCAGCGTCTTGGTCGATGTCGGATGTGATATAGTTGCCTGAATATTTGTACTTTTCTACATGTTCTATTTGTTTTCCTTCTAGGAAAAAACGACCATAAATTATGTTTTTTTCGTGTTTATCGTCAGACCCATTTCGATACTTTCTATATTCACATTGTCAACCAATGTTTGCAGGTCCTCTAATGTTTCTGCTAAGATCACGGTATCGTCGACAAAGCGAATGATTTTTATCACTTCACCACCTGTCCTGATTCCTTCACTTCGTTCCCATAATGCTTTCTTGAAGATGACTTGAGAATACAAGTTAAGCAATACCGGTGACAGTACGCAGCCTTGCCTGACTTCTACGTGAATCGGTATTTCATCTATTACTATTTCATTTACTTGTACTACAGCAGTCTGATTCCAATAGATGTATGTTTTATTATTTTCGTGTCTTTCGGATTAAGTTGGTTGTTCTTTAATTCTTCTGTCAGTTTGATATGGTGTACTTTATCAAACGCTTTTTGATAGTCTAGAAAGTATATATAGATGGTCTTCCTGTACTCTCTACTTTTTTGAAGAAGGACCGTCATTTCAAAAAGTGCTTCTCTTATTTTCATGCCACCCCTGAACCCAAATTGTGAACTGTCGAGTTGTTCTTCACATTTCTTGTAGATTTTATTTTGTATAATTTTTAATAAAACTTTTAAATTCATTATTTTTCGTAGGTAAAAGTATATATAGTATAAAAGCTGACTGTAACCATTTTGGGGACTCTTCCGTCGTTATTATTTTGTTGAGTAGTTTTGTGAAGGTCTTTATGTTCCTTTCATCTAATCATCTTTAGCAGTTCCATTGTTATTTCATCAGGGCCTGGTGCCGTTTTATTCTTGCTGTTCTTGAGTGTATGTCTAACTTCGGTTTCCAAAATTTTATAATACTCTCCTGTTGTTGCGAGTTCTACGTTATCGCTTCTAAATCGTTGAATAATTGAAGAATATACTCTTCACAGCACTTCTTTGTTTTCTTCGTCTGCCACTATGTTATTCTGTCTCTCTCTTTTTACGCAAGGTATTCTTTTTCTTTTTTTTTTTTTTTTTTTTTTTTTTTTATTGGTCTAGCACACGTGCTGCAGGGAAGTCCCTAAAGCGCTCCAGGAGCGGCACGAGTGCGGAAAAAGCGATTCACGTTGTTCTTGAATCGCTGTAAATTGTACTCGGTGGGAAACACAGCGTTGGGCAAATTATTCCAAAGGGATGACGTTCTCCATATAAAAGATTGCTTGAAAAGCGTCGTACGCGGAGTAACAAGCTGAACCTCATACGGATGCGAAGCACCAGCGCGACGTGTATTTCCAACATGCACCGCTTTGGGAGGAATTAAGCGGGCTACATCCTTCGAACACTTTCCATGAAAATACTTGTAGAACAGACTCAAGTCGCCAACCGTTCTTCGATGTTCCAGCGAATCAAGGCCGCCGGTCAATTCCGGGTCCCCAATCAGACGGACCGCTCTTCTCTGAACAGAATCCAACAAATGCAGTGTATATTTGGGAGCGGAGCCCCAAACGTGGGAGCAGTATTCCATAGTTGGTCGAATTTGGGCTTTGTAAAGAATTAACAGTTGTTGTGGGGTGTAAAGCTTTCTGGTTCTAAATAATATTCCCAATTTTTGAGAAGCTCTTCTTGCTATGCCTGCAACATGTTCATGCCAAGACATATTTGCTCCCAAACTAACGCCCAACAAATTGAGCGACGATGCTAGGGGAATGGAGTGCCCCAACATAACTATGTCGGGTTCAGCAACGTTAACTTTTTTAGAAAAAACTGCCGCTTGGGTTTTTGTAGCGTTAAATTCCACTTGGTTACTGTCACCCCAAGATAGAATTTCTTCCAGGTCTTTGTTAAGTTGAACGACCTCCTGCTGTCTGCGGATATTCGCCTGAGCAGCCGATGTCCGAGCGTTCAAGGTGAATGAAGAGACAAGCGTACTGTCATCTGCAAAGCTATAGATTGGATTCCCGGTCTTTTCCAGCAGATCGTTAATGTAAATGAGAAAGAGAGTAGGAGACAGTATGGAGCCCTGGGGCACACCGGCGTTGATAGTGAGGGTGTTAGAAAGAAATCCGTCGACCGCCACTCGTAAAGAACGCTCTCTGAGGAAACATGAGAGCCACAAACAGAACCTTTCAGACATACCATAAGAGCGCAACTTAGCCAACAGTCCATCGTGCCAAACACGGTCGAATGCCTTGGATATGTCAAGAGCAACCGCTCGCGATTCTCCAAAGTGTTCAATTGCGTTGTTCCAAACATGTGTTACATAAGTCAGAAGATCTCCTGTTGATCTATGTTTACGAAAACCATATTGGTGATCGCTAATAATATTGAATCGTTCAAGATATTTTAGAAGATGCTCATTGATAACCTTTTCCATGACTTTCGATATTATTGAAAGTAGTGCAACTGGTCGGTAGTTATTTGGCAAGGTCTTCTTACCTTTTTTAGGTATCGGCTGAACCGTGGCACATTTCCAGCAGGTTAAAAAGTCTACAGAAAACTGGTGTTAGTTCCCTTGCACAGTTTTTGAGAACTATGGCAGGTATTCCGTCAGCGCCAGAAGCCTTCTTGGTGTCTAGCTTCATTAAAATACGCTTTATGATGCGCTGTCTGAAGACAACATCGGGCATCCTTGACTGCAATATGGGAATAGTAGGTGGTGTTTTTCCTTGGAAATCGACAGTAGAATGTGAAGCGAAGAGTTCAGCCAACAAGTTCGCTCTCTCAACAGGTGTGGTTGCAATGGAATTATCTGGCCGTGTAAGTGGTGGTATGGTGGATTTGGTAAAGTTTTGACTAACTGCCTTAGCGACTGCCCAAAAGGACCTGGAATTGTTGGGACAAGCGAGAAGTTTGTTTCTAATTCGTTGATTGTGTGCCTCCTTGGTTTCGTCGATAATTCCTTTGAATCTGTTCCGGGCATGAACAAAGATATTTCGATTTAAGGTGTTAGGATTTTCACGCCATTGTCGGTAGGCAATATGTTTAGAAGCAACAGCTTCTTTGCATTTTCGGTCGAACCAAGGTTTGCCGTTGGAGGAGCATTTCTTCGAAAAAGGGATGTAAGCTTCCATACCAGCCAAAATAACATCGAAAACAAACGTCCATCCAAGGGAAAGTTCGAAAGTATTCCATGAGATCTTCCCATTTAGCAGATTTGTAGTGCCAAATCTTGCGCGGCCTAGGCGCCTCTCTGTCACTGATTGGCAGGATACTCGATGTCGAAAGCAGTTTATGGTCGGAAGAACCTAACGGCGGATTTACGGTGACCGTGTAAATCTCCGGATTGGTGGTTAAAAAATGTGTATGTGTGTTATGTGTAACCTCTTTTAACATTCTATGTAGATTGTTCGAATTATGTTTATTGTTTAGTGCTTCAATGTCCTTGCATTGCTCCTCCATCCATTTTTCTTTGACTTTATTGATTTCATATTTTATCTTCCTGTTAAGACCTTTATATTTTTCTTTATATTTATTCTTATAACTTTTTCTTTCATCAGTCATTTCTAGTATTCCCGCTTTCATCCAATCCTTATTTTTTTCTGTTTCATGCCTTCCAAGTACTTCTTTTCCAGCTTCCAATAATGCGTTTTTCATTCTCAAGGATTTTATAGATAAATCAAATATTTTTTTAGTCACCTTGTAATCTATTGGAAGTATGTTTTACCTCATTTTTAACAATAGTAAGCCGTCTTCTTTTAATTATTATTTCTCAACACCTACGAGATTTACCAATCTTTAAAGAAGTCTATTGTTATTGTCATAAGATCATTGCTATGATTATAATTTTTCGACAACCTTTATTCATTATTTTTCATTTAAAATATTATTATTTCCATTAATTATTTGAGGTAGGGCCATTATGAAATACAATACGCATAAAATGTGTACGTGGTGTAATCCTAAAGTTTCGGGGCTAACGCTATATACCAAGCACGCGTAATAGTATCGACTCGCGAGGATAGGTGGCGGTAGGTATGACTGTAACAACTCTACGTGACAAGTTTTAACTTGCTAACTCGTTCACTTTTGTTCTGTATTCACATTTGCGTAAGGGTTATGAAATGATTCGGAAAGCATTTCGGAAGACCTTCGGATGCAACAATGCCTAAAATAATTGCCAAATTTCACCATATCATTCATGAAGACCATCGTCGGACATTTCTAATTATCTTTGACGAACTTGCTATTGGTTATGAAATATGTCAGAGCGAGAGGAGTTTCCTTTTGTACCACGGCAATGCTCCAGCTCACAGTTCGTACTACAAGCAACAGTTTTTGGCGAAGAATTCCATGACTGTCATCCCCCACACCCCGTATTCGATCTCGCATCCTATGACTTCGAGCTGTTTGCCTATATGAAGATGAAGCCTCGAGATAGTAGAGCAGGCACAACGCAACTCGCAGGCGTCGCTGGAGGCAGTGACACCACCGACCGTCAGTATTCAACCAATTAAAAAAACGATGAAATTGATGTATTCGAGTGCAGAAGGACTACTTTGAAGATGGCGAGAGTTCTCTCTCTTTCAATCTTTTCACCCCAATAGGAGTATCGGTGACACTATGCGGTTGCTGCCTTAACAGTCATTCTCCAGGCAGCTCGATCCTGCGCGAACTGACTTGATTCGTGCATACTCATACCAAGAAGAAATCTTACTTGGTATATTCAGTTTAATTCTGCCATTTGTGTCTCCTACAGGGATCGGATAAACTTGATGATGTGTAGGTGTTCGCATGCTAATTAGAATCGACCAGAGTTTGTTCAATTGTATGCAGTCGAAAGCTTTAGAGTAATCTATAAAACAGATCTAGGGTTTTATTTGGAATTCCTCGACTTTTTATATTATCTGGCGTATGTTGAGAACTTGTTCTCTAGTTCCTCTTCCTAGAATGAAGCTTGTTTGTTGGGTAGATATTTGCGGCAGCAGAAAAGTTTTGAGTTTTTAATTTAGGATCCAGAGAAACACTTTAGCAGCGTGTGACACCAGAGCGATTGTTCTATAGTTGCTGCAATCCAAAGGAGATCCTTTCTTATGCAAGGGTATAAATGCAGTTTCACACCAATCTTTCGGCCATCTTCCATACCACATTGCACAGTTGATGTAGCCTAGTCACGGCCATTTCTCCCATTATTTTTATTATTTCCGCATTTATCTCGTCCGTACTTGCTGCCTTTCTGTTCTTTAACCCTTGAATAGTCTTCCTGATTTCAGATTTAAGAATATATGGCTCTTGTTCTTCTGCGGCCTTATTGTCGACAATGCAGTCGCATACGAGCTGAGGCACAAAAAGTTGTTTACAGTAATCTTTCCAAACGTCAATGATTCCAGGCATGTCGGTGACTGTTCTACCTTCCTTATCTCTGATTATTTATGTTTTAGGTTTGAATTTTTTCGATAGGTATTTTACTTTTTCATAAAGTTCTTGTGGTCTATTGTTTGTAGCATGTCGTTCTAGCTCCTCACATATATTATTCAAGTATGCGTTCTTGTCCTTTTTACAAAACACCTTGATTTCTTTATTGATTGATCTGATTCTCTCCTGATGATCCAATGTGTTTTTTGTTAAAATCATATTTCTTTTTGTTTTTATAAGCTTTAGGGTATCGTCGGTCATCCAATGTTTTTTTGAAGGTGTTTTTGTATTTTTGCATTGTATACCAGCATTTGTTACTCACTTCGATATCCGTTCATGTTTTGTCTGTATCTTCTGTGACTTTCGGAATGTTTATTGTTGGGAAAAGAATACTGTCTGCCACGCGGAGAAAGATGAGAGATAGATAAGGCGATATAAGCTTATATAATGGGGGATAAAGCGAGATTATGGGAGATAAGGCAAGATAATGGGAGATAAGGCGAAATAATGATAGATAAGGCGATATAAGCCTCTATGGAATAATGGGGAAAAGGCGAGATTATGGGAGATAAGGCAAGATTATGGGAGATAAGGCGAACTCATGAAAGATAAGGCAAAATAATGATAGATAAGGCGATTTAAGCCTCAATAATGGGGGATAAGGCCATATTATGGGAGATAAGGCGAAATCATGGGAAATAAGGCAAAATAATGATAGATAAGGCGAAATAAGTCTCTATAATGGGGGATAAGACGAGATTATGGGAGATAAGGCGAGATAATGGGAGATAAGGCGAGTAAACTTCCGATTTTATAGTGTTAATAACTTTTAGAACGTACCACGTAAAATAGTTTAGATTTCATAAGACATTATAAAAATTTTTTTAATTTGACGTGTTTTTGGAGATTCTGTATCCATAAATATCTATATATATATATAACACATGGGCTGAAAAGTCCCGGGCCTAACACATAGATGGCGCTAGTTTTATTGCAGTCACCTTTTTCTCAGTTAATACTAACCTTCAAAAGACAGCTGTTAAAATTTCATGATATTCTATTCATTAGTTTGTGAGTTATTGTGCTAAGAGTGACGCTACTTTTGTTATTTTCAAAACAATGGATCAAAAACAATTTCGTGTTTTAATTTTACACTGCTTCTTGATGGGAAAAAATACCGTTCAAGCGAAGCAATGGCTTGAAAAGTGTTATGGGGACTCCACTCCATCAGAAACAACAATAAAACGTTGGTTTGCTGACTTCAAACGTGGTCGTAGAGACACCGATGATGCAGAACGCAGTGGACGTCCAAATGAGGCGGTAACACCAGAAAACATCAAAAAAATCCATAAAATCGTTTTGAATGATCGAAAAGTGAAGTTGCGTGAGTTAGCTGACATCGTAAAGATATCAAAAGAACGTGTTGGCTTTATATTGCATGAGCATTTGACTATGAGAAAGCTCTGTTCAAAGTGGGTGCCGCGTTTGCTCACTGTTGATCAAAAACAAGAACGTGTTGATGATTCTGAGCAGTGTTTGGCCATGTTTAAACGTAACAAACCGGAATTTTTGCGTCGATATGTGACAATGGATGAAACATGGATCCATCACTTCACTCCGGAATCAAAACGATCGTCATCTGAGTGGATAGCAACTGGTGAACCTCGTCCAAAGCGCCCGAAAGCACAACAATCGGCTGGAAAGGTTATGGCCTAGGTATTTTGGGATGTGCGTAGTGTAATATTCATCGACTATCTTGAGAAAGGAAATACCATCAACAGTGAATATTATATAGCGTTATTGGAGCGTTTGAAGGCCGAAATTGCAAAGAAACGACCGCATATGGCAAAGAAAAAAATTTTGTTTCATCAAGACAACGCACCGTGTTACAAGTCAATCAAAACAATGGCAAAACTACATGAATTGAACTTCGAATTGCTCCCACATCCACCGTATTCGCCAGATTTGGCTCCCAGCGACTACTGGCTGTTCGCAGACCTGAAAAAAAAATGCTCGCCGGTAAGAAATTTCGCACGAATGAAGAGGTTATCGCTGAAACTGAGGCCTATTTTGAGGCAAAAGATAAATCGTTCTACAAAAGTGGTATTGAAATGTTAGAGCGGCGCTGGAATGATTGCGTTGCTCTTGATGGAGATTACGTTGATGAATAAAGCTAATTTTGAACCAAAAAAAACCGTGTTTTCTTTGTTAGGCCCGAGACTTTTCAGCCCATGTGTTATATATACGAGGCATGTTTTTTAAGTAAGTACCGTTTTGCGATTCCGCCGCCGCAGCGATACGGTCGGCGTTCCGCGCATGCGCGCTGGTAACCTACATCTCATGTCTACGCACTGACGCCATTACAGTCTGATTCTTCATTGTATACGTTGTTTACTGAGTGTTTAAGATGCCTCCGACAATCGTGAGTCCCGCCGATTGTGAAGTACGGGCTGTTATACGATTTCTTAGTGCTAAAGGCGTAAAACCGATCGATATTCATCGTGAGATCTGTGAAGTTTACGGACAAAACATTATGAGTGATGGAATAGTAAGGAAATGGGTGAGAGCATTTAAAGATGGCCGCACAAATGTGCATGATGAAGAACGGAGTGGGCGTCCTTCGGTCGTTAATGAAGATTTGGTGCAGAAAGTGGACGAAAAGGTGAGAGAAAACAGACGCTTTACAATTTCATCATTGTGCGACTGCTTTCCTCAATATTCTCGTAGTGTTTTGTATCGCATTGTGACCGAGAACTTGAATTACCGGAAATTGTGTTCACGTTGGGTTCCAAAAATGTTGACGGATTTGCACAAAACCCAACGTTTAGGCAGTGCATTGACTTTCCTTGAGCGGTACCACAATGAAGGTGAACATTTTTTAGACCAAATTGTTACTGGTGACGAAACATGGGTGGCCTACGTCACACCAGAATCGAAACAACAATCCATGGAATGGCGACATTCATCATCACCCAAAAAAGTGAAGTTTAAGCAAACAATTTCTGCCCGCAAAATCATGTGCACAGTTTTTTGGGACAGAAAAGGAGTATTGCTAGTGGAGTTTCTGCCTCGTAATGAGACAATCAATGCAGCGTCTTATTGTGAGACATTGAACAATCTGCGTCGTGTAATCCAGAACAAAAGACGTGGCAAGTTGAGTAAGGGTATCGTTTTGCTGCATGACAATGCCCGTCCACATGTGGCTAATCGGACCAAAGATCTCATCAAATCTTTTAAATGGGAAACTCTAGATCATCCTCCATACAGCCCTGATCTGGCGCCCAGCGACTACCATTTGTTCCTGCACTTGAAGAAGCACCTGGGTGGTCAGCGTCTTCAAGACGATAACGAAGTCAAAACATTTGTGATACAGTGGTTAACAAGTCACGCGGCAGAATTTTATGAGGAGGGTATTCAAAAACTGGTGCCACGTTATGACAAGTGCCTCAATATTCACGGAAATTATGTAGAAAAGTAGATTAAGGTACAGGCTTTCATGTAAAAATAAAATTATAGCGATATCTTTGCACGTCTTTTTTTAATTCCAAAACGGTACTTACTTAAAAAAACATGCCTCGTATATATATATATATATATATATATATATATATATATATATATATATATTATATATATATATATATATATATATATATATATATATATATATATATATATATATATATATATATATACTCCTGGACAAAATTAACGCAACAGTATATTAAATCATAAAAATCTCTATAATGAATTAATTTTAATAATTTTTGATGAACAATGGTTACACTAAAAGTTAGAAAAAACCTATTCGGATACTTTAAAAGTGAATTAGCTACCAAATTTCTCTATAAGATTCGAATTAAAATTATTCTTAAGACCTAATAACAAAATCGTTGAAATTATGTAATAATGAAAAAAATAAACTGGGACACTAGTAGCAAAATTAATGGTGTAACTGGGACACTAGTAGCGTGTGTTGCCTCCTCTACTTCGGATGACAGCGTTTATGCGCCTAGGCATGCTTCTAATTAAATTTTGGATAAAATCTTGAGGAATTTGCTCCCTTTCTGTGACAACTGCATTTTCAAGTTCCCTCAGGTTTCTAGGTGCAGGTATATGACGTTTCACATTTTTCTTAAGGTAATCCCATACATGTTCTATCGGATTCAGATCCGGGCTTTTTGGTGGCTATTGCATAATCGGTATATCAACTTGATTAAGATAATCGAGTACCTCCCTAGCCACGTGAGGTCGAGCGTTGTCTTGCATAAACAGGAAATTGGGCCCCACAAAATGACCGAAAGGCATCACATGTTCTATTACAATATTCTCGAGATAGTAGTCAGCATTCATGGATCTCGTGCGGACAGGAATTAACTCTGTGCGAGCATCAAAGCAGATGCCACCCCAGAACATAACAGAGCCATCGCCGAATGGAATTCTTGCAGAGATATTGCAAGGAGCAAACCTCTCTCCTGGTCTTCGCCATACTCGCTCATGACCATCTTGATGTTTTAGACTAACCCTAGTTTCATCTGTGAAGAAAACTTGTTTCCAATCATCCACAGACCAGTTTTCGTGATTTCGAGCAAAACGTAACCTGGCAACTCTGTTCTCTCTAGTAAGCAAGGGCGCAGTGGCTGGTCTCCTACTGTTTAATCCAGCTTCATTTAACCGTCTTCTAATTGTTTTAGAAGAAATTGTGACATTGCGAACAACTTCGAGTTCGTTTCTTATTATAGAACTAGTGACAGTCCTGTTTCTTAAAGCATATTGTCTTATAAAACGTTCATCTAGGTTGCTAGTGCATCGTTTTTCGCCCTTGCCCTAGCCTTCTAGAACAAGTTCCTACTTCATTCAAGCGTCTTACCATACGACTTATTGTGGAACGATGTTTGCCTAACAAATTGGCAACAAAACTCTGTCAATATCCCTCATCCAATAAAACTGAGGCTCGCACTACCTCGTGTTCAGTTAAATTCCTTGTTCGATTCATTTTTCTAATTCTTCGGGGTCAAAAATAAAACAGTCTACCACAAAAACGTATTACTTTGAAAAAGGGAACAATTTATAAGCTTATTTTTAAAGAAAATCTATCGCATTATTACAGAAAATTGTTTATCTTCTAAAAAATTCTTTAAAACTGTAAATCTAAACGAATTGTTTTGATTTCTGTCATGAACAACGAAACAAAATATGCATAGCCTACTATTCAAATACTCGATAAACTTTAAAACTGACATAAGAAAAAGATAAATTAATTTTCAGATTGTTGCGTTAATTTTGTCCAGCAGTTTATATATATAATCTCTGCCACACTGTAGAAAAAAATCAATTTTAATGACGTTTTTTTTGCATTGAAATCAAGCTTCGACTACTAAGAAACTCAATATGCGTTCACACGATTATTTTCACATAAAAAAATCTGTTGTTATTTATAACTACAAACAAGAAAGAAAGTCAATGTCACCAACTTTTAACAATTCTTAATATGTTTTACTTAAGTTCAAATTTAAAAAAGATATTGTTCAACAATGCCATACTATTAATATTCCAGCGGTGAAAGGAAAAATATGCTATTAATTCCTTAATAGCGGATTGGTGTGTGAAAATAAATAGAGGCGTAATAGTTGAGTTGGTAAAATAGCTTCAGATTGTTTAAAAATGGCAGATGGATTGCACTTATTGGGAAATACTACTATGATCAAAAAATAGGATTAATTTTTTTTCGTTAGGTTGGTAGGAGCTTAACTGCCATCTGTGTCAAATTTTAAGACCATAGCGTCAGTAGTTAATAAGATTCGCTTGCATTCGTTCAACAACAAAAGTGCATTTTTCGATTTTTAACATGAGTGAAAAAATTCAGTAAAGAAGTTGCATTAAATTTTTGTTTTAAAAATGGTTTTTTTTTTTTGGCTTCCCAAACGTTCGAAATGATAAAAAAGTCATTTGGTCATGATGCTCTATCCAGAGCAAGTGTTTTTGATTGGTATAAATTGTTTAAAGAAGGCAGAGAACGTATGGAGGACGATGAACGTCCTGGTCGTTCTTCGACATCTACCGATGAGAACCACGTCAAGCAAATCAAGGATTTGGTGCTCAAAAATCGTCGAGTGACAATTAGAGACATTGTTGACATCACCAACTTATCATTTGGGTCAATTCAATCGATTTTAAAAGATAACTTGGGCCTTAAGCGCGTCTCTTCTCGTTTGGTACCAAAAACACTCAATTTTTTCGATAAAGAGCGTCGTGTTAATGTCTGTGAAACCATGATTTCTGACTATCAAAACGTCATCAAGCGCATCATTACGGGAGATGAGAAATGGATTTATGCATACGATCCGGAAACTGCCGACCAATCAAGCGAATATCGTGTTAGAGGTGAGCCCAGACTGAAGAAACCACGCCAAAGCAAGTAGAAAATCAAGGTGATGTTAACAGTTTTCTTCGATTATCGTGGTGTTGTTCATTATGAATTCCTTCCTCTGGGCCAAACTGTCAACAAGGAATATTATTTGAGTGTTATGCGTCGTTTGCGTGAAGCTATTCGTCTCAAGAGGCCGGAATTATGGGCCGATAACCCTTGGTTTTTTCATCACGATAATGCGCCTTCTCACATAGCATTGATTCTTCGCGACTTTTTCATAAAAAATTCAACTCATATCATTCCGCAATCGCCCTATTCGCTTGATTTAGTTCCGTCGGACTTCTGGCTCTTCCCTAAACTCAAAAAACTGCTTCCAGGACGTCGTTTTGAGTCGATTGAGGAGATTAAAACCGAATCGCAAAAGGCTTTAAAGGCTATTCCAGAAATCGAATTCAACAACTGTTTCGAAGACTGGAAAAAACGTTGGCATAAATGCATTGTATCCAAGGGGGATTACTTCGAAGGGGACGAAATAAATTTGGAAAAATATATAACCCGTTTGCGTTTTATTTTAAAAGTCTTACTATTTTTTGATCACAGAATATATTAGAAAATTTGCTATATTTTCTTTTAGAATTGAATTTGTTTAGACAAAAATATTTAATTTTTGGTGACGGATATCCTAGTTTGGTGATTATTAGACGACCTCCCAATATTGTCAATTCTTCTTGAACCTCTCATACTGTTAATACAATGGCAAAGTTTAGTGACGTCCGCTAAAGCAGTAATTTTTCTTTTCTTCAAATATTACTCCACGTTTATTTATTTTCAAACGGGGAGTATTATAAGTTAATAAAAAAACCAGCCAAGTGCAATTCGGACTTGCGCAATTAGTGTTCCGTACGATGATTGCTTTTAAAATAAAAAAAATTGTTGCCTTAAATGAATTTTCAACAAAGCTTGTTTCCGATCTTTGTTGTAAACTGATGACCTTGAAATTTTTGTTTTTTTATATTCCAGATAAATTATCGGACGTAATGCACTTGTGATATTTTTCATTCAATCTACACCGTGTAGAGAATATTCCAGGATTTTTTCAAAATTTTTTGTCAATACTTTTCGAGGAGACAGCAATTTTTTAAAAATAATACAAAGAAAAGTGTGCGCAAGTATTACATTATATATATTTTTGAACTCGTGTTTTTTTAAGCTTTCATCTAACACTCCCACTCGATGACCTGGTAATTTTTTTTTTCACTTATGATTTCACCCCCCAAAACTTAAGTTTTGGGGGGTGAAATCATTAAGTCAAAATTTAACTACTAAAACGACACGGCTCTGATGAGGCCAACAACTGCTATATTAAGGCCAAATTTCAACTTTCTATGTCAAATAGTTTCAAAGAAAATCGGGTGTGACAGACGACCAGATAGACACCGAAGTGACCTTATAAATGTTCCTTACGGAACACTAAAAATGGCAGATCGATTGCAGGAATTGAGAAATATGTTAGAATCATTAATGATCAAATTTGCTATATTTTCTTTTAGAATTGAATTTGTTTAGACAAGACTATTTAATTTTTGATCACGGATACCCTAGTTTGGTGATTATTAGACGTCCTCCCAATATTGTCAATTCTTCTTGAACCCCCCATACTGTTAATACAATGGCAAAGTTTACTGATGTCCGATAAAGCAGTAATTTTTCTTTTCTTCAAATATTACTCCACGTTTATTTATTTTCAAACGAGGAGTATTGTAAGTTAATAAAAAAAACCAGCCAAGTGCAAGTCGGACTTGCGCAATTAGTGTTCCATACGGTGATTGCTATTAAAACAAAAAAATTTGTTACCTTAAATGAGTTTTCAACAAAGCTTGTTTCCGATCTTTGTTGTAAACTGATGACCTTGAAATTTTTGTTTTTTTTATATTCCAGACGAATTATCAGACGTAATGCACTTGAGATAATTTTCATTCACTCTACAGCGTGTAGAGAATATTCCAGTATTTTTTCAAAATTTTTTGTCAATACTTTTCGGCATAAGGGGAGGCGACAGCGATTTTTTGCAATTTTTTAAAAATAATACAAAGAAAAGTGTGCGCAAGTATTACACTATATATATATTTTTGAACTCGTGTTTTTTTAAGCTTTCATCTAACACTCCCACTCGATGACCTGGTAATTTTTTTTTTCACTTACGATTTCACCCCCCAAAACTAACCCCTTAAGTCAAAATTTAACTTCCAAAACTACACTTCTCTGATGAGGCCATCAACTGCTATATTAACGCCAAATTTCAACTTTGTATGTCAAATAGTTTCGGAGAAAATCGGGTGTGACAGACGGACGTATAGAAAGACACCGAAGAGACCTTATAAGAGTTCCGTACGGAACCCTAAAAATGGCCGATGGATTGCAGGAATTGAGAAATATGTTAGAACTATCCATTAATGATCAAATTTGCTATATATTTACTTTTAGAATTGAATTTGTTTAGACAAAAATATTTAATTTTTGGTGATTGAGCTATACCATAAATTCTTTGCTTCTGTCTCTTTTCTATGAAAGTTTACTCCTCAGAAAGTATAATCAGTGTGCTTTGCTTTTAGATTAATGAGTTCTAAAGGTTTCACAATAGATAGCGGTTTATTGACACCTGATATAGTTTGCCTTAAGGTACTTAAATCTTTGCTGCTGTCCTGATTGTATTGCAATATGCCGAACACTGTCATCTTCACCTCTAAAATAGAGCGAAAAATTACGCATATCATAGTTTGGTGATTGTTAGACGATTTCCCAATATTGCCCATTCTTCTTGAACCTCGCATACTGTTAATACAATTGCAAGACTTACTGACGGTCGTCCGATAAACCAGTATTTGTTCTTTTCTTTAAATATTAGTCCATTCCATTTTGAAACGAGGAGTATTATAAGCCAATAAAACAGTGCTTGGTATCCATATAGTTTAATACCCACAGAATATTATCTAATATCTTGGTACACTTTAATCTCACACGCCAATTTTTCTTCATAAAATTGCGTAATGCCACGAAATAATTTGTTATTCATAAAAAATTAACGAATTATGTTTAAAATAAATAAATTTATTATTTAGACATGGTAGCACCAATATTTTACGCCAAAGTGTAATAATTAATTATCTTTCTAATTTTGTTTGTTTATTTGCGTTTCGACAGGTAATTTAGACAATCTCTTGCAATAAGAAAACTTATAAAAAGTTTCGTATAAAGGTGTTTCAATAATCAAAGAGGCAGTGTGGCTAAATCAAGATCTAACATTAACACTGCGTGATTTAACATACAAGATGGACAAGTTGAGTGGCCAAACCTATTTGAATTTCTGCCTGAAGAAAGTCCTACTCATATAGATCAATAAAAACTTCAAAAAAGGCTGAGATAATATTCTGGTTTAATAAAGATACCTGTTCCCGACAAAAAAAACCATTTACTTCGAAATGTACATATTGTGCGCGCTCAGGATAATGCTGCTAAAACCCCACAGGCGCACTCAATGAAAAGTTTTTGGTTGTTTGCCAAAACCAAATGTCTCAAGAAAAAGAAACTGCAATCATTTTTCCAGAAGGAAGAGTAAAAAATCAAATCAACTTCGTTAATTTCCTTAGACAACCTCTGTAAGAGTAATTTGACTGTTCCTCCTGGTTTTTGATAGGGAAAATAAACAAATTTTTAACAGAATTGTTGATAGCTCAACATACAAGTTAAAGAAATGGGGGAGGAGATAAGATTCGATTGCTTTGAGTATATCACTTTGTACCGTTTATGGTTACGAGAATTGAGGAATCTGAATATTTATTGTTTTTTCTTTACTTACAATTTTAACAGAATCCCCTTCTGTGTTTAACTTTGTTGGTGTTTAATATGTCACACACAATTACTACACCATTTTTTTTTTTTCTACAGGCCCAGACTTTTGCTCTTCAAGATGGCGAAGGACAAGTTAGAAGACGTCAAGATTTGGGTGCAGGAGGTGTGGAGGATATGATTCTACTATCGGACTTACACGAGGCGGCTCTATTATGGAACCTAAAATTAAGGTACTGCTTTTGTATAAAATATTTTTTTCTTTGTCTTTGATTGTGTTAGGCGATACTTGTTGGAAATTCATAATAAAATTATATAAAAACAACACTATGTTTTAATTTCCAATATATTTAAAGTAGTTCGACAATTGTTTCACCATACGATGGCTTCTTCAGAAGTAAATAATAAAGAAACATATTTGGTAGTAATCCTGGGTATATAGTGCTTAAAACTATCCTTAATTACCTAAGATTATGTTCATCATTTTATCATATTATTTACAGACAGAATTATTTGAAGAATGCAAATCTGTGGTACTATTTCAGAGAACTAAGATTAAGTAAGGGTGAATGGTTTAAGTCAACCTGTTCGTTTAATAATAGATTGGAGTTTTTCCGTTTGTTATTTTCAAGACATTCAAGCAAATTTAATTTGTTAGATTTATTTTCTACATGTAGGATTTTTAACGTATCATCGAAATTATGGGATTCGTTTATTGTATGGGTTTCGTAATGTGAATTGTTCTTATTTTTTAAATAACTATGTTTATGTTCTTTAATGCGAGTTTCAAAAGATCTATCAGTTTGTCCTACGTAGGTTTTAGTACAAGATTCACAATTTAATAAATAAACTCCTGATTTTAAGGATTTCTTAGATTTGGTTTTGTTATTCAAAATTATATTTCCTAAGGAATTACTGGTTTTGAATGCTATTTTATTGTTCTTTTTTATTAAATGTTTGGAAATTGTTCTAGTTATTTTCCCTGTGTATGTGAGTGTACTAAATTTTCCTTTTTTGTCATTAATTATGGGATAAATTAGAGAGATTGCTTGTTTAAAGGATTTTTTATTCAAGATATTATCTATAATGTTGGGGTCATATCCATTATTAATTGCTATTTGTTTGATTATGTTGAATTCTTTGTTAAAATTAGTTTTAGTCATAGGTATATGTAACAATCTATGCATGAAAGAGTTACAAGCTGCCATTTTGTGAGTATAAGGGTGGGATGAACTATTGTGTATGACTGTGTCAGTATGTGAAGGTTTATGAAAAATCGAGAAATCGTGTTTATTGTTCACTTTTGATATAGATATGTCTAAGAAATTTATAGAATAATTGGTTTCTAATTCTAAGGTGAATTTAATATTAGGATGCAAATTATTTAGGAAGGATTTTTAGTTGTCTATCTGTTCCCGTGAAACAGGAAATGATATCGTCCACATATCTATACCAGTAAACAATGTCAAGCTACTTTAAATATATTGGAAATTAAATCATAGTGTTGTTTTTATATAATTTTAAAATATTTTTTTTTACTACTTACTACTTACTAGTTACTATTAATGAAAAAAAAAATGGAAATTAAGGTAATAATCTTTCCAAGTATATACAAAATCAGGTGACGATAATAATTTATATATCTGACCCACTGAACGAATTTTGAATACAGTTTTCACTATTTTGTAGAGTATTCTTCAATGAAAGTTTAGCACCAGAATCATTATTCCGCGACCTCGGGGAGGTCAGTAATGGCGTTTTTAGTGACCCCATGTACTGACCTGACTGGTTTAACAAGAAATATGTTAGTTCTCTTCAAATTGCATACTAAATGTGTAGGCTTCCAAACAATTTTTATTTCGAGAAGTACCATTCAGAATTAGTCTGAAATTTTTGAACATTATTTCTATCTCTATTTTTATAGATGGAACTAACTACTGCTGTTTTTAACAAATCTGGAAAAGTGGTACTTACCAGGTGTACAAGTATGAAATGCGGATTTCAGATGGTGCACCAATGCAGTTTGTGCTATAAAGATTTGAGACTGCGCCATTTTGTTGTGTCATCAACAAGTGTCAGACGCGCATGAGTGATAAATTGGAAAAGTGTGTGCATAGTGTTGTGTTCTGTTCAATATGTCGAAATTTATGCCTAACAAAGAGCATTCGCGAACAGCATTAATTTTTTGTTTTCATTTGAAGAAAACTGCTGTTGAATCATACCGATTACTTCGAGAAGCTTATGGTGAACATGCTCCATCGCAAGATACGTGTGAACGATGGTTTCGGCGTTTCAAAAGTGGTGACTTCGATGTTGCAGACAAGGAACGTGGAAAACCGCCAAAAAAAATACGAAGATGTGGAATTGCAAGCATTGTTGGACGAAGATGATTCGCAAACGCAAAAACTACTCGCCGAGCAATTGGGCGTTAGTCAACAAGCTGTTTCCAATCGGCTACGAGAGATGGGAAAGATTCAGAAGTGCAAAAACACGTATGACATTTTGCTCGCTCGGTACAAAAGGAAGTCGTTATTTGCATCGTATAGTTACAGGGGATGAAAAGTGGATTTATTTTGAGAATCAAGCGCAAAAAATCATGGGTAGACCCAGGCGCACCATCTATATCGACAGAAAGACGATGCTCTGTGTTTGGTGGGACCAGAGGGGCGTGGTCTATTATGAGCTGCTAAAAACAGTTAATACTAAACGTTACCATCAACAATTGACCGATTTGAACCGTTCGCTGCCTGAAAAAAGGCCAGAATACCGAAAGAGGCAACACAAAGTCATTTTTCTTCATGACAATGCTCCATCACATACTGCAAAACCAGTTCGCGACACGTTGGAAGCACTTAGCTGGGAAGTTCTACCCCATGCAGCTTACTCACCAGACTTGGCTCCTTCCGATTACAATGGTTTGCATCGATGGGTCACGCACTTGCTGAGCAGCGCTTTGGTTCGTACGAAGATGTGAAAAAATGCCTCGTTAAATAGTTCGCAGCAAAAGGGAAAGATTTTTACTGGCGTGGTATTCACAAATTCCCGAAAGATGGGAAAAATGTATAACAAGCGATAGAATATACTTTGAATAAAGCACTTTTTATCATTCTTCCGAATTTAACATGTTTTTTTAGAAAAAAAATCCGCATTTCATACTTGTACACCTGGTAATAGGGATTGAGTTGACCAATAACAGTTTAGGCGATTTTTTTAAATATATTGGGAGACTGGAGATTCAAAACTCAACAACAACCCTTATTCCTTCGAACATTAAAGAACGGTTAGCGAATTGAGTTCGTTCTATTAGTGTTTTCATGGAAAATCTTGGATGAATGTAGGCTGTTTAATACTTTCCAAAGTGTTGCATGTTAAGGATACACGTCGCGCTAATATATCGCATCCTTGACTTTCAACTTGTCACTCCTGCTACTACCTTTTTCAAAAATCCTTTTATATGGAGACCTTTATTTCTTTGAAAGGGAAAGACCCCGCATTCCAATTTTAAGCGATTCAAGACCAAGACAGTCGCATCTTTTGCACGCGCTTTAGGAATTTTCCTGCTAGGCTGTGCCCACAAAAAAAGCTTAGAAATTACAGGGGGTAAAAGGGGTAAGAATAAAAAAAACTAGAGGTCAGAGGAGTGTGAGAGGAAGGTGGAATAGCTTTAATTTTTTTTTAAGTGGAACTTAGCTGCATGTCAATCTGTAAAGTTCCTCGTTCCTCTTCTTTTTCTCCTTCTTCTTCTTCTTAGCATGCCTTATCCGGTTATCGGACGTTGCCTATCGAGTTGTATATGATGACTTTATTCACTGCTGTTCTAATTAGAGATGATGTCGTGATATTACATAAACCACTGATGGAGGATTTTTAACCAGGATGTTTTTCATCTTTCAGCACTACGTTTATCGGCAAACTTCCCCTGCATTACAAGTTCTATAATGCTATATTTCTCAGGATGTCTTACAGTGTGTCCAAAATATGATAATTTCTTTATTTTTACCGTTCTTAGTATTTCCTTTTCTTTCCTCATCCTCCTCAAAAAATCTTCATTTCTTACTCGATGTACCCAACTAATCCTCAACATCCTTCTGTATGTCCATATTTCGAAGACTTCTAACTTTGTACTTGAGTTTTCCGTAAGCGTCCAAAACACTACACCATATAACAGCCCTGAAACACATAACAAAACAGAACTCTCAAAGTCAGATTCAGGTCATCGTTGCATAATAAATTTTTAAATTTATTAAATGCTGTTCTTGCGCATTCTGTTTCGTTTCTTGTTTCTACTGAATGATCCCAATTGCTGCTTATAGTACTTCCAAGTTATTTTAGTTCTCCTAGTTGCTTATTACGAGTATGTATGTGAACTGTAACATTAGCCTGATGTTGTTTTCACACTACCATATGTTTAGTCTTACTGATATTTATCGTTAAACCGTCTTTCGCGCTTGCGTTTACCGCACTGCCCAACATATATTGGAGACCCTCTGGACTACTAGCCATAATGCCAGTGTCATCCGCGTAGCGAAAGTTATTTATATGTATTTTGTGGATATTAATGCCTTCGTCAGTGTTAGTTAGGGCCTTCTCTAAATAAGAACTGAAGATTAGCGGTCACAGAAACCAACCCTGCTTATTACCCCTCCTTATTTCTATACTTTCTGATATTTGGTCTTCAACTCTTATTATTGCCTTTTGTAGTCAGTATAAGTTCCCAATAACTCTGACATCTTGGTCATCAATCTCCGAATCTTTCAGAATCTGGATCATTTGATCATGCTGATCACGATCAAACCTACTATTCCCATAGTGCAGTCAAGGATGCCCGATATTGTCTTCAGACAGCGTATCATAAAACGTATTTTGATGAAGCTAGACACCAAAAAGGCTTCTGGCGCTGACGGAATACCTGCCATAGTTCTCAAGAACTGTGCAAGGGAACTAACACCAGTTTTCTGTAGACTTTTCAACCTATCCTACAGAAAGGGAATATTTCCTTCCTGCTGGAAATGTGCCACAGTTCAGCCGATACCTAAAAAAGGCAAGAAGACCGTGCCAAATAACTACCGACCAATCGCACTACTCTCAATAATATCGAAAGTCATGGAAAAGGCTATCAATCAGCATCTTCTAAAATATCTTGAAGGATTCAACATTATTAGTGATCACCAATATGGCTTTCGTAAAAATAGATCAACAGGAGATCTTCTCACTTATGTAACACATGTTTGGAACAACGCAATTGAACACTTTGGAGAATCTCGAGCGGTTGCTCTTGACATATCCAAGGCATTTGACCGTGTTTGGCACGATGGGCTGTTGGCTAAGTTACGTTCTTATGGTATGTCTGAAAAGTTCTGTTTGTGGCTCTCATGTTTCCTCAGAGAGCGTTCTTTACGAGTGGCAGTCGACGGATTTCTTTCTAACACCTTCACTATCAACGCCGGTGTGCCCCAAGGTTCCATACTATCTCCTACTCTCTTCCTTATTTATATTAACGATCTGCTGGAAAAGACCGAGAATCCAATCTACAGCTTTGCAGATGACAGTACACTTATCTCTTCATTCACTTTGAATGCTCGGACATCGACTACTCAGACGAATATCCGCAGACAGCAGGAAGTCATTCAACTTAACAAAGACCTGGAAGAAATTCTATCTTGGGGTGACAGTAACCAAGTAGAATTTAACGCTACAAAAACCCAGGCGGCAGTTTTTTCTAAAAAAGTTAACGTTGCAGAACCCGACATAGTTACGTCGGGGCACTCCATCCCTCTAACATCGTCACTCAATCTGTTAGGCGTTCATTTGGGAGCAAATATGTCCTGGCATGAACATGTTGCAGGCATAGCAAGGAGAGCTTCTCAAAAGTTGGGAATATTGTTTCGAACCAGAAAGCTTTACACTCCACAACAACTGTTAATTCTTTACAAAGCTCAAATTCGACCAACTATGGAATACTGCTCCCATGTTTGGAGCTCCGCTCCCAAACATACACTGCATTTGTTGGATTCTATCCGAAGAAGAGCTGTTCGTCTGATTGGACACCCGGAACTGACCGACGGCCTTGATTCGCTGGAACATCGAAGAACGGTTGGCGACTTGAGCCTATTCTACAAGTACTTTCATGGAAAGTGTTCGAAGGATGTGGCCCGCTTAATTCCTCCCAGAGCGGTGCATGTTAGGAGTACACGTCGCGCTAATACTTCACATTCGTATGAGGTTCAGCTTGTTACTCCTCGTACAACGCTTTTCAAGCAGTCTTTTATATGGAGAACATCATACCTTTGGAATAGTTTACCCAGGACTGTGTTTCCCATCGAGTACAATCTACAGCGATTCAAGAACAACGTGAATCGCTTTCTCCGCACACGTGTCGCTCTTGTAGTGCTTTAGGGATTTCCCTGTAGCACGTGTGCTAGACCCATAAAAAAAAAAAAAAAAAAAAAAAAAAAAAAAAAAAAAAAAAAACGCTTTCTAGCCCAGTTATCAGAGGCAAATTTTGATGGAAAGCTCTCATTAAACGCATTTTGGCATACAGGTAGTTTTTTGGACGTAGAATATGATAAAAAAAAGTTTGCTGCTCTAAAGTGTACAATAAGCCTACAGAATCAAAAATAAAATGAAAAATTCGGTTTTTCGCAAATATCCCGAAAAATAAAAAAGATATCGAAAAATTAAAAGCACCACGTGAAAGAACGACAAATTTTACGAAAAAATAGTATATAGATTATTTTTTTTAGTCTTACCGTAATTTAAAAAAAAATATATTTGAAGTAAAATGGCTGGTTTAACCTCTTCAGTTGAAGTGGGAATCATGTTCCAACCTCATTTTACCACACATTAAATTAACGGTTCTGTATACCGCTAAGTATTTTGAAATTGGCTATTAAGGGGTTTCTCGGGGTGTTGATTAAGAACCCGACGACAAATTTGAAAAATTCAAAATGGCGGATCCAATATGACGACCAGAGAGTACGTATTTCATTTAATTTTTTGGATAATTAAGAATTTTTGTATTTTCAATAACTATTTTCTTTATACTTGGATGTTCAAATAAAATATAAATTAATATAAAAAGTATATAAAACTTAAAGCTTAGACTTTTATCTTTCATTTCCCACCTTTAAATATATTTTTTTTATTTTAAGTTTAAGTTGTATGATTAATAATATGCTAAAAATACGTTTGTTATGAACAACTTTTAAGAGCAAAAAAAGAAAAGGTTTTTTTTAGTTTTTAATCATATTCTAGTATCGAGTATACTTTTAACTGCAACTAAGAAAAAAAATTGTCTGACTTTTTTGACCATTTCGTATTGTTTTGAACGTAAAATTGCCAGCGGTGCACTACAGCAGCATATTTTAAAACTCAATTTTTAAATAGCATGGACAATGTGGGTATATGTAATTATTCTTATATTGAAACTTAGAGTATAATAATGATATATGCACAAGGATTTTTTTTTCAATACTATATTTTATTAAATATTTATAATTCACTGTATGCCCGTTAAAGTCTTTTTGTCAGAAGCGACCTCTCTTGTCAACGAGAAGAAGCTCTGGAGCCCCCAAACTTTGATGTTATGTGGTTAAAAATAACGACTCAACAAACCACAAGGTTCATCTGTATCCTGTATCGACCACCAAGTGATACCAATTTTCGAACACTTTTCGCTTCTCTTGCAGACACCATCGATCATTTACAAAGTAACTATCCAAGTGCCGAAATTGCCATCCTGGGCGACTTTAATGTCCACAATATCAACTGGCTCAAATATTCAAATACTACCGACGAACAAGGTCGTGAAGCTGAATCATTCTCAGTCAGTTATGGCTTAACTCAGCTTATTGACGAACCAACACGGATCCCTGATCGAGACGGGGAGTTCGCCAGTCTTCTTGATCTGTTTTTAACCACCAATCCGGAGATTTACACGGTCACCGTAAATCCGCCGTTAGGTTCTTCCGACCATAAACTGCTTTCGACATCGAGTATCCTACCAATCAGTGACAGAGAGGCGCCTAGGCCGCGCAAGATTTGGTACTACAAATCTGCTAAATGGAAGATCTCATGGAATACTTTCGAACTTTCCCTTGGATGGACGTTTGTTTTCGATCCGATAACCCATCTGACTGCGCCAGGGAGGTCTCCGATGCTATTTTGGCTGGTATGGAAGCTTACATCCCTTTTTCGAAGAAATGCTCCTCCAACGGCAAGCCTTGGTTCGACCGAAAATGCAAAGAAGCTGTTGCTTCTAAACATATTGCCTACCGACAATGGCGTGAAAATCCTAACACCTTAAATCGAAACATCTTTGTTCATGCCCGGAACCGATGCAAGGGAATTATCGACGAAACCAAGGAGGCACACAATCAACGAATTAGAAACAAACTTCTCGCTTGTCCCAACAATTCGAGGTCCTTTTGGGCAGTCGCTAAGGCAGTTAGTCAAAATTTTACCAAATCCACCATACCACCAATCACACGGCCAGATAATTCCATTGCAACCACACCTGTTGAGAGAGCGAACTTGTTGGCTGAACTCTTTGCTTCACATTCTACTGTCGATTTCCAAGGAAAAACACCACCTAATATTCCCATATTGCAGTCAAGGATGCCCGATGTTGTCTTCAGACAGCGCATCATAAAGCGTATTTTAATGAAGCTAGACACCAAGAAGGCTTCTGGCGCTGACGGAATACCTGCCACAGCTCTCAAAAACTGTGCAAGGGAACTAACACCAGTTTTCTGTAGACTTTTTAACCTATCCTACAGAAAGGGAATATTTCCGTCCTGCTGGAAATATGCCACGGTTCAGCCGATACCTAAAAAAGGTAAGAAGACCTTGCCAAATAACTACCGACCAGTTGCACTGCTTTCAATAATATCGAAAGTCATGGAAAAGGTTATCAATGAGCATCTTCTAAAATATCTTGAACGATTCAATATTATTAGCGATCACCAATATGGTTTTCGTAAACATAGATCAACAGGAGATCTTCTGACTTATGTAACACATGTTTGGAACAACGCAATTGAACACTTTGGAGAATCTCGAGCGGTTGCTCTTGACATATCCAAGGCATTCGACCGTGTTTGGCACGATGGACTGTTGGCTAAGTTGCGCTCTTATGGTATGTCTGAAAGGTTCTGTTTGTGGCTCTCATGTTTCCTCAGAGAGCGTTCTTTACGAGTGGCGGTCGACGGATTTCTTTCTAACACCCTCACTATCAACGCCGGTGTGCCCCAGGGCTCCATACTGTCTCCTACTCTCTTTCTCATTTACATTAACGATCTGCTGGAAAAGACCGGGAATTCAATCTATAGCTTTGCAGATGACAGTACGCTTGTCTCTTCATTCACCTTGAACGCTCGGACATTGGCTGCTCAGGCGAATATCCGCAGACAGCAGGAGGTCGTTCAACTCAACAAAGACCTGGAAGAAATTCTATCTTAGGGTGACAGTAACCAAGTGGAATTTAACGTTACAAAATCCCAAGCGGCAGTTTTTTCTAAAAAAGTTAACGTTGCTGAACCCGACATAGTTATGTCGGGGCACTCCATTCCCCTAGCATCGTCGCTCAATTTGTTGGGCGTTAGTTTGGGAGCAAATATGTCTTGGCATGAACATGTTGCAGGCATAGCAAGGAGAGCTTCTCAAAAGTTGGGAATATTATTTAGAACCAGAAAGCTTTACACCCCACAGCAACTGTTAATTCTTTACAAAGCCCAAATTCGACCAACTATGGAATACTGCTCCCACGTTTGGGGCTCCGCTCCCAAACATACACTGCATTTGTTGGATTCTGTTCAGAGAAGAGCGGTCCGTCTGATTGGGGACCCGGAATTGACCGGCGGCCTTGATTCGCTGGAACATCGAAGAACTGTTGGCGACTTGAGTCTGTTCTACAAGTATTTTCATGGAAAGTGTTCGAAGGATGTAGCCCGCTTAATTCCTCCCAAAGCGGTGCATGTTAGAAATACACGTCGTGCTGGTGCTTCGCATCCGTATGAGGTTCAGCTTGTTACTCCGCGTACGACGCTTTTCAAGCAATCTTTTATATGGAGAACGTCATCCCTTTGGAATAATTTGCCCAGCGCTGTGTTTCACACCGAGTACAATTTACAGCGATTAAAGAACAACGTGAATCGCTTTTCCCGCACTCGTGCCGCTCCTGGAGCGCTTTAGCGACTTCCCTGCAGCACGTGTGCTAGACCAATGAAAAAAAAAAAAAAAAAAAGTCATCCAAAGAAAAATTTTGTTTTAAGCTTTACGAGTCATAAAGCAACAGAAATAAAAACTATTAGTATCATCAGAAAGCTGAAAGTCTGCTCTTCAAAAACCTGCCCTTTAATTTTTTTTTTACACTCTGAAAACAAATAATATCGATTAACCTTTGAGCGATGCGCGTAGACTTTTAAATTAACCTGTTTTGAATTACCTCACGTCAATAAAAAAATACGGAAAAAAATCTGTAACCTATTTTTTTGCAAAATTTCCCGCTCTTTCACGTGGTGCTATTAGTTTTTTAATGTCTTTTTTACTTTTCGAGATATTATGGAAAAACCTAATTTTTGATTTTATTTCGCAAACTTTTTTTTATCGTTTTCTTCGTCCAAAAGCTACCTGTTTGCCAAAATGCAGTCTGTTAACATTTAATGAGGGATTAAATCTCCTCGCGACTGGGCTATTCCCGAAATCAATAAAGCATAGATGGACATTGTAGTTAACATCCCTACTTCTTTGAATTAGTACTTGTAGACTAAAAAGGGCTTCTTTGGTACCCAGGCCATTACGGAAACCAAATTGCGTGTCGGCGATATACTTTTCGATCTTTATAATAAAGTCTTAATTTTATTCTGAAAGAGATTTTTAGGACGTTCTAGTTAAATTTAAATTTGTGTTTTAATTAATAGAGTTAAGTTGTATATTACATAAAACTAAAGTCGCTTATGGTACACTTGTTAATATTTCAATAAATACCAAATTTAGGTGAACTTTCTAGTACAAATAGTAATTCTCCCAGATTTGCAAGTATATTTCAAATTGTTATGCGCACCGACATAATAAATTGCACAATATAATAAACAAAAAAACCTAAAAAACAGCTATAATTAACCCATTTTCCCCCAGTTTAACTGTGAGTATTTTGTTTAAACAATAATTGTGTTAGTCAGTGAGAATAGAAAAGAAACAAGCACTAACTAGACTAAGCTTTACATCTAGACAAAAGTCATTATGTCACTCAATGGTGCGTTTATTGGACAGTGTCGAACTAGACCAATACGAATAAGTTTTTACATATTGTTACAGTAACAACAAAAAGATCCGCTTTATACGTAGAGAATAAAAGTCCTGTTAGTGAACTGTAAATGGCTACCACTGAGGGGATTGATTTTAAAAGAGTGTAGTCTGTTCTTAAATGACTGACCGCTCAGCAAACGGAAATCTGTCTGCAAGGATACCAATTCCGTAAATCGAGGGATAAATATTCCGCGATTAGCTAATGAGTAATCGTTTAAGATACCATTCATCAAATTTTGTAGAATAATCCCTGAGTTACGTCGCTAGAACTACTTCTCAAGGTCATATTTAGAAAACGTAAAAAAAACATGCGATAACATTTTTTTTCTTACAAATTGATGCTATATATATCCTAAAACCTTCAGGAAGCCAAACCGGGCACTCTGCATATATATTAATAAAAACAATTATATTTTGCCCAGTAAATAAACAAATATAAAACAGGACCTAAAAATTTTCTTGAGCATCGCTACTGTGTTTTATGTTTATTGTGTTAACACATAGTGCAGTAGGGATAGTACCAGTGGCCTGGTCCTGTTTTTTTTCCTTTTATTTCTTCAGTGCATCCTAAAAAAAACAATTTTCAAAACCTAATACCTATAAATAATGAGTTCTAAAATCTGCAATGTTATATTTAGACGTATTTTAAAAAGTGGTGGCTTTGAAAGCCTGTCGGGAGACCCTCAGGTCGCTGGTTGGAATCCAATTTTTAAGGGGTAACTTCAGTACCCTGATTCAGAATAACCGGTGGTGAATTTACTATGTAATGCACCTTTAGATTTAGCCAATAGAAATTAACCCTTGAGTTTAAATCATATATAAACCTATATAAAGAATAAACTGCGCTATTGTAAAAGGAGTAACGGACCTCAGGCCTAGCTCACAAGGAGTTTTAGTGGGTATGCCATCCACGCCGCACAGTGCGAAATTTCTTGAGTTTACCGGAACTTAATTATTTAAACCAGTAAAACAGTTCTATTTGTTGGTTTTTTAAAATTTTTAATAAAAATTAATGTGTTTTATTTAAAGTTTTTCAGTTTATTTTGTGTTTTTTATTATAGAACAATTAAAAAAAACATATATTTTGTAACAACATTTTGAACATCTATTCAGAACGAGACTCATTGCAATCGTCTGAAGACTCGCAATCATTACATGGGTCTGCAAATCTTTCTAACAACTCTAAAACTTCTGGCGTAACTTCACTATGCTTGGTTTTGGGTGCTTTACGAAGACTAGCGATGTACGGATCCGATGAAATAAGCAGTCGATTAAATAAATCCGTATTTGTGTCAATTCGGGATGTTTTTCTAGTAAAAAGTTCGCGATATTTTCTGCAGTCTTTGTTTCTTGCCTCCTGAGCTTCTTCAGAAAATTGTCCGATCGGAAGAATGCAAGAGGCTATAATATCCTTTCCATGACAAAGGACTTTATGCACACTTACGGGCATTGACTACCAGAAATATTCTTTCAAATACAATTCCAAAGTTTCTCTTGCATATTCGCCGAACTTCTGAATCAATTTTAAGACTACAATTTAGGCACTCTAACAGCACATGAAAACGCTTGATCAAATCTAAATTAACGCCAGTTATTTCGGAAGACTTTTCGGCATTTCTAAAGAATTTCCTCGCGGTATTATCATCGTTTGTGTTTCCAGTCTGCTGTTTTGGCATATCTATAAGCAAGCCAAGCTCCTCTTTGAATTTTTGTTGAATGTATTTTTTCTTCTCTGCAACTTTTTTTTTTTATTTTCTGCTCCACGAGCTTTCCATGCCTTAACATCCAGTTTGTACGATATATGTAAAATACATTCCAAAAACCTTATCCATGCATGGAGGGGTGACAGTCCAAGGGATAAATGAATCCATTTATATTTTTTTTGAGGTATATCGCAGATGTTGTTCATTTCACTAGGTTTAGCCCCACATAAGTAGCATGTTTGTGATGATGCACAGGATGATACAGCATTGCATACTTTACCGTCAATCATACAAAAGATCATATTTGCTGTAACCTGAAATTGCTTTCCATCTACAAATATAGTGGTTGGAATAAGTTGAGATATTTGTTCTTTCACTTTGTTTACTTCTGAGGTAATTACACTGACTGTTTCTTTGGCAAAAACGAACTTAATGGGGCGACAGTACCGTGTGGAAGAAGAAGCAGGGTTTTTCCAAATTACTAACTGATTATCACCATTATCATTTACGGAGCACATTTGGATTGGTACCATTGATACACTAAACATACTATCATCAGAGCTATGTTTGTCCATACACTTTTGTCGATAAAAACTTGTTCCGCCCCATCACAACCCCACTTTACGATAATATTTAGTGCTTTAACGTTTGATAAAGTTCTAAGAATCCCTTCTAGCCCTGTACAAAGTCTTGCTACGGTATGATTTATAAGCGACTGAACTGATATTTCAGCTGAAACTTCAGTTATTATTATGTCCTTTGGATTGCACAACCTCTTTGCCTCTTTTACAACATAATAAGGTGGATACAAAGTGCAACGGTGATTTTTTGCTTGATCTCGAACAATGTTGTACTGATTTGACGATAAGTTTGCATCAATAAGTAGCGCCAGAGCCTGGTCTGGAGTTAATTTTCGTGGGCTGTTTGAAGAAGACATGCGAGCCTTCTTGATTTTGCTACCCCTTTCTGGAGAACCAGATGCCAGTTCCTTGACAATCGCTGCAGAGTTTCGTTTTCCAGATCGGTATAGCTTTGTTGCAGTTGCTTTGGCTAACTCGTCTTGACTACCGGACTTCAAAAGATGATGCACTTTTCTGTTTTGCACTTTAGGATGACAATCCCTAAATTCTTTTTTAAGTCTGCCTGCATTGGTCCTCGATCCACTAGGCAATGCATTCCTTACAGCATTCGAAAATTTTACATTATTTTCAAGCCAGCTAGCATTTTTATTCAGAAATGATGCTAAATTTCGACTGGATTCCCTCCACCTTTTTTGTATTTTATAAACCAGCGCACGAAGAGTTGCCTTTAAACTGCAAAGAGCGTCAGATATTAGCATTGGTGAGCCTATTTTTTCCAAAACAAAACCAATGATGGCGTCCGATGTCGGTTCTTCCTTTCACTTTTGGAATATGCAGTTATATGAAATTTGCAAATTCATTCTGGAAAACGTTTAATTTAAAAGAAGATCGCAAAATATCGCAGAAGATCTTTTGTGTTTCCAACAGAGGAAAAAAAACCTTTCAAATTTTGTGCGTTTCGAGCTGGTATTATGTAGTATCACTTTTTAAAGTCTCCACTGAAGTTAAAAATGTAAATTTTACTTACTTCTTAAAAATCACTTTTTTCACGAACAAATCACACACGAGTAAGAAAAGATTTTGCAATTATTTAAATGCCAATAATTGAAAATTCTCTTATAAAATAAATGAAGAAAAAATCATGGCCTGCTGACTTGCCGTTTGTATGTACCACTCTGTTACTTAAACAAATCGAATAGCTTTCTGTAGGCAAAAAGTATGATTGAATAAGTAATGCAACTTTCGGGTGCATTTTGCAGTTGTTTCGCAGGGTTAATCCCCAAACTGAGTATGAGGTTTTAGAGGTGGGATATTAACCTACCAAAATAATGAATAATCTTATGCATTTTACGTATTTCAAAAATTGAATAAAGTTCCGCTAAACTTCCTAAATTTCGTACTGTGCGCCGGCTGGAGAGCCCTCCTCCAGTACCCATAAGGCGGATTTCTCCCTGTAAAAAAAACATGTAATGCAGTACTGGATCAGTCCTGTTTTTACTTTACATGAAACGCAATTATTGGATATTCAAAATATATCTTGATCAAGACGAATTCGGATGCTTCTATCTGCATATATATAACACAAAGATTCTTCATATAATTAGAATATAATTACACTTAACATGCAGACTTGAGAAAGTTAAAATCTATTAAAGTTAGTTTATTTTTAAGTTTTGTTTTGAAAACACCATGAAACACCAACGTAACTTTAAAAACCAGAGAAAGTGTGGGTTTTGTGGACAGAAATTTAGAAAAACAAGTAAATGTAGAAAAAATGGATATTTCAAAAAGAGGTAAGCAACAGTAAACAGAAAAATATATGTAGATTTAGTTTTACAGCGGCTTCAAATCGACTGAAACCAATAATATTATTACTGAGATTTGGTCAACAAGCTTGGTTAATTGTAATACTACCAATATCAATAACTAGTTAGCCTAGGATTGTGCTATTTATAATGAATTTTTGAAGAAGATATGACCGACAAAAATTGTGACTTAGTAAGTAAAATCGGATATTAATAACAACACCAGAATCCCTCGAAATCAGGGACAACACCGTAGAGCAGGTATTTAAATATTTGGGAACTAATATAAATGACAAGTGGGACCCAAGAAAAGAAATATATTCCCTAATTGAATAGGCCCGAGTAACATATATGAATATAAGTAAATTTTTCCATCGCATAAGTCTCAGTCTCGAACGCCGAATAAGAATAGTGAGAGCGTATGTATTTTCCGTTGTATGGAAGTAAATACTGGACCCTGGCTCAGAGAAACAACTGAAATCTTTTGAAATGTACATTTATAGACGCCGTCTTCGCATCTCCTGGGTACAGAAAATAGAAATACACAGAAATACTGGAAAGAATGAACAAAATAAAAGAATTACTAGCAACCATAAAAATAAGAAAAACTCAATTCTTCGGACATACAATGAGAATGAGGGACCCAAAGTACGAATTACTACGCCTAATTATTGAAGGCAAAATAAAGGGCAAATGATCGATCGGAAGACGAGAGAATTCTTGGCTGAAGAACATGAGAAGGTGGTTTAAATGTGCTTCGAGTGATATTTTTTGAGCAGCCAAATGGCCGCCTCGGCTCTTCTTACAGGTAGTCATTCTTTTGAGGAAATTTTCCATCACATTTTCTCACAATTGTGGCTCTATTTCGAGAATTTCTGCTCTGATACTGTCTTTAAGGGCTTCATTCGTTGCTGAAGTATTAGAGTAGACTTTATTTTTAACATAGCTCCAAAGGAAAAGGTCTGGATGGCCAGTTGAAGTCACTATTTCGAGAAATTACACGACCAGAAAACATTTTGCGTAATAATCCGATTGTTTTACCACTTTTGTGTCATGTAGTGTTGAAAATAAAGGTCATACGCATCCAAAGCATCCACCTCAAACCAGAAAAAGTCAGTCAGCATTTCACAGTAACACATATCATTCGCAGAAACGCACCAGCTTCAGTTTCGAAAAAATACGATTCAGTGACACCGCCAGCCCAAAAATCACCCCAAACTGTCACTCGTTGTGGATGGAGAAGTTTTTCAACCATTTCTTTGGGTTTTTGGAGTCCCAGATGCGACACTTTTGTTTATTTACGCAGCCAGACAGATAAAAATGAGCTTCGTCGAATGATTTTCTTGAAAAAATTGGGGCTATTTTCTTGCATTTCCAACACCCAATTAACAAACATACGGCGTTGTCCATGGTCTGTCGGTTTTATTTTGGGTCAACTGGACTTTGTAAGCCTTTAGACCAAGATCTTTGTGGAAAATACGGTGCAGGTTGGCTGTGGATACGCTCAATTGCTGTGAACGTCTTCGAATTGACATACGCGGGTCTTCCGCAACACTTTCGGCTACAACATCCATATTTTCAGTTCATCTGGCTGGGTGAGCCCAGGTTGGGTTCTTTACATTCGAAACTTGACCCAGACGTTCAAATTTACCGATTGAATTCACCATTGCTGGATGAAATAGCGCTTCATTTCTACCGAAAGCAATACGAACTTTACGAACTGTCTCCGCAAAATTTTCACCATTTTTGTAGTAAATTTTTACAATTTGCGTTGTTCAACTATATATCGTCCCATTTTCGTTAACCTTACAGTTTTTTACTACCAAAATGTCATAAAATGACAGCTGCAAATCTGAAACATGAAAAATAGCTGGCAATTAAAATAAAACCTCTTGTCGAAGCACCGATACATACATACATATATATATATATATATATATATATATATATATATATATATATATATATATATATATATATATATATATAAATATAAATATATATATATATATATATATATATATATATATATATAAATATAAATATATATATATATATATATATATATATATATATATATATATATATATATATATATATATATATATATATATATATATATATATATATATAGCCTTCTTCAGCCCAGTATGGAGTATAACCTCCCCTAACTGTCACCACGTATCCCTGTCCTGCGCTAGTTTTAACCACGGTAGTCCTGCAACTCTCTTGATATCGTCGTACCATGGCGTTTGTGGTCTTCCCCTGTTTCTTCTGCCGGACCATGGTCTCCATTGTAGTATTCCTGTAGTCCATTTCTTTTGTTTGGATCTGGCTATGTGTCCTGCATAATCCCATTCCAGGCGTGTCACTCTCTTTACAACGTCCGCCACCGTCATTCTTTCTCTTATCCACGTATTCCTCTTTTTATCTTTCAAGGTAATACCTAAAATTGATCTTTCCATTGCTCTTTGTGTTGTCTGTAATTTCGTTACTATTTGTTTTGTTAGGGTCCAAGTCTGTGCTCCGTAAGTTAAAACTGGCAGTACACACTAATCGAACCCCTTGGCCAGCAGGTGTAGAGGAATTTTCTTGTTCTTAAGTATATAAGATAGTTTCCTAGATGCCGGCCATTTCAGTCTCCTTCTGCGATCTATTTCTAGTTCTTAGTTTTCTTTTGTCAATGTTATAATTTGTCCGAGATACATATATGAGTTGACATTCTCAATTGGTGTTTCTCTGATAACAATTTCCAGATCTACTGGACACATTGTCTTGGTTTTACTTAAATTGATTTTTAGACCCACTGCTCTTGATTGGATTTCTAGTTCTTTCAACACAGTTTTCAAGTCCTCCAGTTTATCTGCAATTAAGACTACGTCGTCGGCAAATCTTAGGTGGTTTAGGCGCTCTCCACATATGTTTATTCCTTTGTCTGGCCAGTGTAGTTTCCTGAATATCTCCTCCAGGGCAAGTGTAAACAGTTTTGGTGAAATTGTTTCGCCCTGTCGTATATCTCTGTTAACAGGGAACTTTCCTGTGCTTTCGTGTATTTTCATAGATGATGTGGCTTTTTTTGTATATATATTCCCTATCAAAGCTCTATAGCGAGAATCCATACGTTCATAGTTGAGTACTTCCATTATTGCCCAGTGTTCGATGGAGTCGAATGCCTTTTCGTAATCTACAAAGGCCATATATAGTTCAAGGTTGTATTCAACTGCTTTTTCTATAAGTATTCTTGCGGTTAACATGGTGATCACAAGTTCCGTAGTCTTTGCCGAATGCAGCTTGTTCGACTGATTGGTGCTGATCCAGTTTCTTTGTTATTTTGTTGGTGATGATCTTTGTGAATAATTTGTAGAGGTGTGACATTAGGCTAATTGGACGATAGTTTCGTAAGAGAGGCGGATCTCCTTTTTTGAACAGGATGATCATTATTGCATTGTTCCAAGTTTCCGGAACGTCTCCTTTTTTCTAGGCATATGTTAAACAGGATCTTCAGTTTTTCACGATTATAGCTTCTTTTATCATCTCTATTAATATGTCGTCTTTAGTGTTATGAAGCGTTCTTCTTTTCTTCTTACTTCTGATAGGCCTAAAACATCCTACTTAATATTCCGGGATTCCTTTTCTAGATCGAACAATTGTGACTCGTGTAATAACGGTTTGAAGTTGTATGTTGCTACCGTTATTATTTATATTATATATATATATATATATATATATATATATATATATATATATATATATACGAGGCATGTTTTTTAAGTAAGTACCGTTTTGCGATTCCGCCGCCGCAGCGATACGGTCGGCGTTCCGCGCATGCGCGCTGGTAACCTACATCTCATGTCTACGCACTGACGCCATTACAGTCTGATTCTTCATTGTATACGTTGTTTACTGAGTGTTTAAGATGCCTCCGACAATCGTGAGTCCCGCCGATTGTGAAGTACGGGCTGTTATACGATTTCTTAGTGCTAAAGGCGTAAAACCGATCGATATTCATCGTGAGATCTGTGAAGTTTACGGACAAAACATTATGAGTGATGGAATGGTAAGGAAATGGGTGAGAGCATTTAAAGATGGCCGCACAAATGTGCATGATGAAGAACGGAGTGGGCGTCCTTCGGTCGTTAATGAAGATTTGGTGCAGAAAGTGGGCGAAAAGGTGAGAGAAGAAATTTCATCATTGTGCGACTGCTTTCCTCAATATTCTCGTAGTGTTTTGTATCGCATTGTGACCGAGAACTTGAATTACCGGAAATTGTGTTCACGTTGGGTTCCAAAAATGTTGACGGATTTGCACAAAACCCAACGTTTAGGCAGTGCATTGACTTTCCTTGAGCGATACCACAATGAAGGTGAACATTTTTTAGACCAAATTGTTACTGGTGACGAAACATGGGTGGCCTACGTCACACCAGAATCGAAACAACAATCCATGGAATGGCGACATTCATCATCACCCAAAAAAGTGAAGTTTAAGCAAACAATTTCTGCCCGCAAAATCATGTGCACAGTTTTTTGGGACAGAAAAGGAGTATTGCTAGTGGAGTTTCTGCCTCGTAATGAGACAATCAATGCAGCGTCTTATTGTGAGACATTGAACAATCTGCGTCGTGCAATCCAGAACAAAAGACGTGGCAAGTTGAGTAAGGGTATCGTTTTGCTGCATGACAATGCCCGTCCACATGTGGCTAATCGGACCAAAGATCTCATCAAATCTTTTAAATGGGAAACTCTAGATCATCCTCCATACAGCCCTGATCTGGCGCCCAGCGACTACCATTTGTTCCTGCACTTGAAGAAGCACCTGGGTGGTCAGCGTCTTCAAGACGATAACGAAGTCAAAACATTTGTGATACAGTGGTTAACAAGTCAGGCGGCAGAATTTTATGAGGAGGGTATTCAAAAACTGGTGCCACGTTATGACAAGTGCCTCAATATTCACGGAAATTATGTAGAAAAGTAGATTAAGGTACAGGCTTTCATGTAAAAAATAAAATTATAGCGATATCTTTGCACGTCTTTTCAAAACGGTACTTACTTAAAAAACATGCCTCGTATATATATATATATATATATATATATATATATATATATATATATATATATATATATATATAAACAGAAACCATATTTCTTTTACAGCATTTAATTCAGTTACCATCCTTAACATTGCTCTGTGTTTAAAGCTTATTTTTCGCTCGTTAGTCAAAATACTTACGAGTATAATTATGCATATAATGACACAAATGTTATGGATTATAATACTCTCAAGATAAAATCTAGTTCAGCATAAATTATACAATAATTACGTGATTAACCGAAAAGTAATAGTAGATTAAGCAGCGTACTTGAGTAATCTATTTCCAATTGTCTTTCTCCAAGTAATTAAATAAAATTCCTTAAATTATTACATGCTAATATTAACGGAAGTTGATCTAGTTGCGTTTATATAATTAACAACGTACACTTTAATATTGTTGTGCAAATAACGTGTATAAATTACATTATTTTTCTTTTGAATAAATAATTTAGAAAAACTAACTGCATATTGATAAGATATTGCTGATATATCTAATACGCGTTAATGTATTAATGGCTTAGAAATAATCACATATGATTTACTTACATGTTACAATTAATAACGTTATACAGTAGTTCTAGCATGTTCATGCGGCCTCGCTTGCATGGTCCCCATCATTCGCATTAATGAAATAATCAAAAACTTAAGAATTAATTACAGAAGTCCCATTAGATACTGCTAACCCTAACTAATCTCCCGACTTTTCACCATATGCGTTTGTGTAATAGAAGTTCTTCAGTGAGAATCATGTCTACTTAAGCGTTTTTGATAATATTGTCGGCACTTCTGTTCTTCAAGTTTTAATATTTTCCGGTATTTTCGTTGTTTTGATATTAGTTTCTCATTCAGTTAACTATACAGGATGCGTCACCAAAATCTGGACAAAACAAATAACATTTTTCAGGGCATGTTTTTTAATGAAAAATGATGTTAGAAAAAAAATCACTTCACGTATTACTTAGCCCATCTGTGCTACTAACAATCACTCAATGTATCTCCCATTAGCATGACTACTGGCCTCCATTCTCGGTCTGAAGCACCGGCACGCCCTCGCTGATTCTGCGCTGTTCATATTGGCGAACACTGCCTCAATAGCGATCATTAATGATGTCACATTGGGATGCCAAAACTTGTTTGTAACCCTTTCAACTACGTTCCATACGTAGTAGTCGAAGAGATTCAAATCTGGACTATCAGGAGGCTAGAATTCCTTGGACCAAAACATGTCAGAGTTATCTGAGAGCCAGTTCTGAATCAAATGGCTCGTTAGCTCGTTCCCCTCGTAACGTCTTGTGTCCATGGTTTCATTATGTATACTATACCTCTTTGATCACAGTTTCCCCTTTTTGGAAGAAATGCTCTGGCATGACATCACCCTCACTGGACACAACACTTAGTACGTGGACACTGGCCTGAAATTTCGTTCTAACAACAACGGGGACATTCTCGCAGTCATGAGCAAGCCAGCGGTTATTTCTCCTGTTAATTTTTACATCAACAGTAAAAATTTATTCATCTGAGAAGAATCTAAAACTTCGCGCGGCTTCGGTGTTTCAAAGAACAGCTAAGCAAATTGCAACGAGCCATTCGCTTTGTCCTGGAATCTTCAGAGAGCACCTGTCTTATTTTAATTGTGTAAGAATGGTATCGAAAGTCTTCTTCGAGAATTCTACGCATTGTCGGCCTGCTTACACTCACAATTGACGTCAATTTTCGTAACGATTGGCCTGGATCCTCCGAAATTAGCACTTCAGTCCTTTTGGTGACTTCAGAGGTCCCCGCAGTACATTCTTCCAAGTGGCGCTTCCTCGTTGGCGTACTGGAACCTTCGTTGGACTGTTCTTCAGCCTTGTACTTGGCGACAACATCATAAATAATTGATTTAGAGTATCCGAAAAAACGATTTTTTTCTGGTACTAACCGGCTGGCTCGATTACCTTCGATGATCGCGACATTTTGATTATACCCCGCACTTGTTTTCGACATGGCGACAATCTAGAGACTAGCACTATGCACTCTGGCGAAAGCATAATATAGCGTAAGATTTCAGTTGAAATTTGTTCGGATTTTAGTGACGCACCCTGTATTAGCCAGTTATGCATTAATTGATTAAAATTTACTTTTTCAGTTATATGTTAATTCTTGCATAATAACAGTTAGAATTTTTTCGCAACAAAAATTATTAGGCGTTAATAACCAACGCCTAAATACGACCATGGATATTTTTGTTATTACAACGAGACGTAGGCACATTACATGACCATAATAGAACTCTTAACATTCTTTTTCTTCCTCAGGTACGACCGGAACTTAATATACACGTACGCAGGAAGTATTCTAGTGGCAGTCAACCCATATCGGATGTTCGATGGCTGCTATGGTATAGAATCCGCCCAGAAATACAAGGGCAAGATGTTGGGGCGCTTTACCGCCGCATTTGTTTGCTTCTGCCGCGTCGGCGTACGCTGCGTTGCCAAGTCCACAGGTAAGGTCTCTTAAGACGCAGTGAAGAACTAATAAATAATTAAGACAATTCAGATTTCCACTAAACATTTTTGAAGTACTTTAGGCGACAGTAAACATTAAGATATTAAGTTGGGAATGTGGAATCTTTGACGTAATGATACTACTCAGTATATATCACCACTACACCAAACACTTTATTTTTGCACTCGACGCGCGTTTCGCTAACCATGTTAGCTTCAACAGGAGCGATGATTGACTAAAGCTAAACTACAAATCTACCCTATTTATACTTAAACCTAACCCTTGAATTACTCAGGCGGAACTAATGGCATAGGCAAGGCCATCAGTTCCGGTCAAGTAACCGCGTTTTAATTGACCTTTTAGTTTGCCCAACATACTTTTTGTCACAATCATTACAACTAATTTCATAAATTCCACTATTCTCACAATTAGGAATCTTATCTTTGGGATTTCCTAAGATATTCCTCAGATTGTTTGATGACTTATAGACTAAGAAGACTATGAAGATATTGTTTAATTCTTTCGTCTCTTGCAAAGATTTGCTTATGAACAAACTTAATTTATTTTCTTAATTTCCTTTAGGTAGTAGTCATAACCGGTGAAAGTGGCTCGGGGAAAACGGAATCCACTAAATTGGTATTGCAGTACTTGGCAGCGGTTGCTCCATCGGCGCCGAGAGGACAAGCACTAGTAACTGAACAGATACTTGAGGCTACGCCACTATTGGAAGCATTTGGCAACGCCAGAACCGTGAGGAATGATAACAGCTCAAGATTTGGCAAATATCTGGAAGTGTATTTTAAGAATGGGGCAATAATAGGTAAAAAAACACAAGCAACAAGAATATACGTAATTATGTTGCCATACATTTGTAAATATAATAATTTTTTTTCGAGTAATCTACAATTGCGTCATGGAGTTCTCCATTATTTCAGTTTTAGTCATAGACATTAACTTCACAAAGTTGACCACTCTCTAGAAAGAGACAAAGCGACTGTGTGGCCAATACCTGTCTCTTTTCTGTAGGCCTGTAATAAACAAGGCGCAGTACTCCGAGACGGAATTCAAGGCGAGAAAAGTCCCAGCCCAATCTTTATTCAAACGGAACACTTAGAAATACTATTTTCAAGAACGCCGTAGCTTAGCGGCATTTTAGAAAGAGACAGCTACTTGCCGCTCATTCGCTTTGTCTCTCTCACACTTTTGGGTCCACATTTAGTTCATAGCGGGATACGGAACACTCGGCCCATCCTCTATGTCTATGGTTTTAGTCGTGTAGTAAACTAAATTGGATGACAGGACATGTCAGTCTAGAAATCTGCTTTAATTATTACTTTAACAGTCAAAGATGTAAACAAATAGACCTGGCTTTGCTTATGTTTGTTTTAAATCGCTATTTTGACTGACAGTCGCTCAAGAAACAACGTGGCGCCTATAACTTGTAGTCGGAAAAAGAAATTCCTTTTTTGTTTGAGGTTAATGTTGGTACCGCTGCAAACAATGCTTTGTGGAAAGAGTTTCGTTTTTAACCTTATTTATGGTTAAATAGTACATTATCGGACATAAGTGCTGCTCGCTTCGATTCTGGGTTCCTATGTAATCTCCCAAAGGTCCCAAATAAGACTGCTATGTACATGGGCAAGTCGAGGGCATTCCTTAGCAAGTGGGTGAAATGATATTCTCAGTTAAAAATATTGATGATCTACCAGAACGTGATTCGAGAGGAAAAAGTGTCGGACAAAGACGAAAAAATGATTATTAACGTGTTTTCCCGAAATCTTCAATTAATTTTGCACCAAGGGGCGCAAAAACTAAAGCAGAGACAAACAAAGGTTTGGATATATCGTATGAAACTATTCGCACTTATCTTCGGGCTAACGATTTGAAGTGAAAATTTTAAAAATTTGCACACTTCGTGTTTTATAATAGACTTCCCAAGTAAGCCTTTAACAAAACCTCCAAGAAAATTTTTAATGTGCAATTTTTTAAAATTAGAGAATTTTGGCTTAAGTACAATCAAGAAACCATTGCTTAGCGAAAAATACAGAGAGAAACAACTCACGCGACACTGTGGTTCAGAAATTTAATTTTTCGTTCAAAATTATCTACAGGTCTTAATTTCTAACCGATTTGGATAATTTTTTTTCTTAAATCTCCAAAAAAATCTCTCAAAGCCGATTTTTGAATTATGGCTAATTTTTGGTTATTTTTCTACCATTTTTGGATAATTTTTAGTAATTTTTTCGAATATTTAAATTAACAAACTAAAGCAATTTATGTTTCTCGATCAACATAATTTGAAACTTGTTGTTTTAAAAGAACTAAAGGTCGCAAGGTGAATCAACATAACTATTTTTCGACGATTATTTGGACATATTTTGACCACATTTATCATCATTTTAGCTAGTAATGATGATAAGTGGTCAAAATATATTCAAATAATGGCCGAAAAATAGCTATGTTGATTCGCCTTGCCACCTTTAGGTCTTGTAACAACAAAATTCAGATTATGTGAATTGAGAAACATAAGTGGTTTTGATTGGTTCATTTAAATATTGTAAATTTCGAAAAAATTACTAAAAATTATCCAAAAATAACGGAAAAATAACCAAATACTGGTGATAATTCGGAAACCGACTTCGAGAGATTTTTTGGAAATTCAGTTACGAGTATTTATAAAAAAAATTATCCAAATCGGTTGGAAATTAAGACCTGGGCATTAGTAGCGACTGCCAAACAGTGGTTTGTAGATAGAAATGAGAAGTGGATGCTTCAAGAGAATATAGTCATTGGAAAGGAGATTCCGGTGTCGTTACACTAGATTGGCTATCCCAGTCACCTGATGCAAACCCAATCGAGAACATGTGATCACAAAATTAAGCAGAAGCTTCGTGGTAAACTGTAAAGCAGCTGTCACGGCAGATTCGGGCAATTTGAAAATCTTTGTCAACAAAATTGTTACGTTGGCAATCTCGTCAAAATTGTATAGGAGTAAATACCAAAATACTACCCTACACCGTAGTCCAGGAATTTAATTTTTCGTTCAAAATTATCTACAGGTCTTAATTTCCTTAAGATTTGGGTATTTTTTTAACAAAATACTCGTAACTAAATTTCCAAAAAATCTCTCGAAGCCGATTTTTGGTTATTTTTAGTAATTTTTTCGAAGTTTGCAATATTTGAATGAACAAACCAAAGCAATTTATGTGTCTGGATCCACATAATCTGAAATTTGTTGGTTCAAGACCTAATGGGTAAACCGACATAGACATTTTTCAAACATAAATCGCTTTGGTTTGTTCTAATCAATGTTGTAAATCTGGCTAAAAGGTAATAAATGGTCAAAATATGTTCAAATAATGGCCGAAAAATGGCTATGTTAATTAATCTTGCGACCTTTAGGTCTTGAAAGAACAATTTTCAGATTATGTGGATCGAGAAATATAAATTACTTTATTTTTTTTCATTCGAATATTGCAAATTTCAAAAAAAAAAAATATTAAAAATTATCCACACATAGTAGAAAAATAACCAAAAACTGGCCATAATTTAAACATCGGCTTTTTTGAAAATTTTGTTGCGAGTATTTAAAAAAAAAATCCAAATCGGTTGGAAATTAAAACCTGTAGATAACTTTGAACGAAAATTTAATTTCCTGGACCACAGTGCGCCGATGGCTTTGGCAATTGGAAGCATTGCTTTCTGCTGATTTTCGTCTTAATAAGATAGTATACTGAGTGCGCTAACAAAGTAAAATTATTTTTCAATGAATTAACATATTTTATTTAATTACTTTTCTTGTTCTTAAAGGTGCCAAAATAACCCAATACCTTCTGGAAAAATCCAGAATAGTAACGCAAGCCCCTGGAGAAAGAAACTACCACGTATTCTATGAATTTCTGGGAGGCCTCAGCAACACTGAACGGCAAAAATATGGTTTAGTAGATGCTGAGAAATATTTTTATTTAAATCAAGGTACAAAATTTTTTATAATTTTTTAGTGTTCCGTACGGAACATTTATAAGATCACTTCAGTGTCTGTCTCTCTGTGTGTCTGTCTGTCACACCCGATTCTCTCCGTGTAATCTTAAAAGTTAAATTTTGACTTAAGGAGTTAGTTTTGGGAGGGAAAATCGGAAATGGAAAAAAAAATTTACCAGGTCATCGAGTGGGATGTCAAATGAAAGCTTGTAAAAACACGAGTTCAAAAATATGTATAATGTAGTACTTGCGCACTTTTCTTTGTATTATTTTTAAAAAATTGCGAAAAATCGCTGTCTCCCACTTATTTCAAAAAGTACTGATCGAAAAATTTTGAAAAAATTCCTGGAATATTCTCCACAGGGTATAGATTGAACCAAAATTATCACCTTTAATAATTTATCTGGTAAACAAAAAAACAAAAATTTCAAGGTCTTCACTTTTCAGTGCAGATCGGAAAAAAAACTTCGTTGAAAACTCATTTGGAGGTGTGTTTTTGTGAAGTCATTGGTCATTTTATACCTCCGTAACAAGAATTTTTATTTTAAAAGTAATCAAAGTACGGAACACGTGTGCACTTGGCTGGTTATTAACATACAAGAAGCACAAATTCTAAATTTTTTTCTATTTAACGTTCCTTTTGAAATTCTCATTTAATTTCTGCTGTGTTTACTAGGGGGGAGCGATTGTTCAGCAGGTCATTCTGGTTCTGGAGCTGACCTTAAGGCTCTCATAAGAGCTATGCAGGTTTTAGGAGTGAGTGAGAGTGAACAAGAAGGCATTTTGAAAATCCTAGCTTCAGTTCTACATCTGGGAAATATATATTTCCATAGAAGGCAACTAAGGTAAGAGTTACGATTGGATAATTCATTTACTTTTTATTTGCTTGATATAGTAATGTACTACAGAAATTTCTAATATTTATAATTATACTTTTTAAGAACATTTAACATGACACAAAATTATAATTTTATACAAAATAGAAACTCAACAATTTTAGTCGTTTTTTTCCGGTGAAGTAGAGACAATGTTGGGCTTCCTACGTTTTTAAACCACTGCATAAACGAGTATTAAAAATTAATTAATACCCAACCATACAAGTCCTTATTTTCGACAGAACTTACCAGCATATTAATAGATATGCAAATGAAAATTCTTCCGCATAATTTAACACTATTAATTCATTGACCCACTGAAGATAGTCCGGTAGATTTTTTATATGTACGGCTGCCTGTTGAGAAACCGTACATATTGAATAATACTATAAACTTTATTGTCAATATATATATATATATATATATATATATATATATATATATATATATATATATATATATATATATATATATATATATATACAGTCGACACTCTATATAGTGAAAGACCGAAATTTCACTATAGAAAGTTTTTCACTATATAAAGAAAAAATCCGTATATATTGCTATGTATGTATTTTATATTGGTAATCATTTACTTGTATTTTATAAGGTACAAGCAACAAAAAAAATTGCAAAATTGAATTATTAGTAAAGATTTTATTAAACATTTGAAAGTTTAAATAGTACATAGCATATACAGGGCTAAATACATACATAAAGTCCGTACGTTATATCTTTACCCGTGCGTCATAGTTTTCAGGCCATATAACAGACGACTATTATATTATTTGTCTCTTTTCACCAATAAATCGTAGGTATTGGTAAAAAGAGACAAAAAATATAACAGTCGTCTGGGATATTGCCTGAAAACTATGACGCACGAGTAGAGATATAACGTACGGACTTTATGTATGTAAGTACTACATTCGAAATAAAAAGAAAAATACAAAATCTGTTAATACATATGTACATACTACGTACATACGTACTAGGAAAAATAATCAGTTATTTTCTTTTGAACATTACTTTTGAAAAATAATTGTTGCTCAACAAAATTCTCGCATTTATTCAAATGCATAAAGATTTGATCAGGTACACTTTCCTGGCCCCTGAGAGTAGTTCGCACAATGTCAAATGCATTTCTTATTTCATTTTCACTAAATTTAGCAGGACATTCCTCGGTTTCAGTTTCTTCTTCATGATCTTCTATACTTTTTATATCGTCAATTATGTCTTGGTCAGTCGTGCCAACATCATTCTCGATTTCTAAGAAATCTTCAGGTAAAAAGTCTGCGTCGACGGTAGCAGTTTTTTGTAGAATACCCCATTGCCTTTTTAAGATAGCGAGATCCATTTCGTCTTCTTCTTCCCATTCGTCAATTTTTTTCAGTAAAACCTGCTTTAGAAAAGCAGTTTTTTGATAGTTTTCTGAGAAACATTTTCACTCCATACTTTAGCGACTTCGGTTATACACTCTTTAAGGGTAATCAATTTTTGGACTGGAAGGTTGTTATCAATCGCATTAACAATTTTGTGAACAATTCTGTTTCGGTAATGATGTTTTATGTTTTTTATAATACCCTGGTCCATAAGTTGCAATTTGGAGGTTTATGTTTGGTGGAAAAAAGATCAATTCAATATTCCTTAATTTTTTACTTACAGTAACTGGATGTGCAGGACAATTGTCTATAAATATCACAATCTTTTCGCTTTTGGCTTTTCATTTTCGTGAGTTCTTTGATCCATCTTTCGAAAATCTCAGAAGTCATCCATGCCTTTTTATTATTGGCGAAATCTAACTCCAGAGATTTAACTCCTTTTAAACAACGGGGATTTTTGCTTTTACCTATGAGCAATAATTTCAGTTTTTCTGAGCCATCCATGTTTGCTCCAACCATAAGTGTCACCCTTTCTTTACTTGTTTTAACACCAAAATATTTATCACTTTTAAAAGCAAAAGTTTTATTTGGGAAACATTTAAAAAACAAACCGGTTTCATCACAATTGAAAACATTTTTTGGCTCGTACTTTTTCAATGCTTTTTTTATAACAGTTTCAGTCCAAATGTCACAGTCCTCCTGACTAACGCTTGCACTCTCGCCAGACACCGTCTTGAAAACAATTGAATTGCGAGTCTTCCAGGCACTCAACCACCCTTCACTAGCTTGAAAATTAACGCAGTTAAATTCTTTAGCAAATTGTAGAGCCTTTTGCTTTATTAAATTTCCCGATATTGGTACGTTTTGATGGGTACGGGCCACTTGAAACCATCGTAAAACTGCTTCCTTTACATCCTATCAGAGGGACGCAACTTGGAGAAACACCAAATTTTGCAGCAACATCAATTTTTTTGCAGCCTTTATCAACTTCCTCCAAAACTTTAATTTTCTCAGCTAAACTTAAACACACTAGCTTGGACATCTTACTTGATTCTTAAACAAAAAGAAAACTGAACCTGAATTTGCGAATTACTAGGCCTCGACTATAAAATGGGTTTTTCCCCGGGTTTCTATAAAATGGGTTATTTCTCGGGTTTCTCACAGAAATCTACCTGATTTATTGCCAACCATTAGGCGTTATAAACGCGTTAAGAATCTTTTTTAAAAGAATGCGTCATAAAAATGGAATTCGTGCTATTGTTAGATAAGAATGGGAAACCCGAAATGGCCAAGATCTCAATAAATGCATAAAGATTTATACATAAAATTCCGGTAAAAATTTTATTATATAGAGTGTTACTATTTTACAGATTCACTATATGCAGGGCTTTTTACATGAAATTTCATTAAAATATTCGAGGTCTTGAAAAAATTGTACTATAAAGAGTTTTTCACTATATAGAGTTTCACTATAAACAGTGTCGACTGTATATATATATATATATATATATATAATATATATATATATATATATATATATATATATATATATATTTCTTTTTTATTTTACATGTTCTTGGAATTAGATCGTTAAAAACTATTCGTCAATTTGTTATATATTTATTAAGGTTTCGACCTTCAGAAAAGGTCTTCTTCAAAATTTGTTCTGAAAGATGACATTAGAAGAATTAAATTTGGATAAATAATTAATCTGTTTGTCGTGCATTCCAGGGTTAAAATATTTGTAACTTTTTGCAGTTTTGAGTTTAAAGCACTTAATTGTATAAATTAAAAAACCTTAGAAAGTAGTTCATTATATTGGAGTATTTATTTTAAATATTGTCAAAAACTCATTTTAACATACTACAAATAAAATACTTAACATGAGGGACGATTTAGGTTGTTTACGTCTGTTTTTCCGTTGATTGCAGTGGGTATTTTTTGTATGTGAATGGATTCCAGCACTTCTCTTTATATTTATTTTGGTTTTGATAATTTTGATGTTTTTTTGAAATCAAAGGTATGAATTTTATGAATTTCTTCACGGTTATTACATTTGATTTCATAGACTATGTTACTTTTTTTTATTATTTGGGGTTTTGGTTTTAAGCCTGGAAAAATTGGAGGATGAGAACCAATTATATGATTTAAGATATAAACGAAATTGTGTAATTTTCAAAAATCATATATTGAACCAATTTTTCCCAGGCTTAAAACTAAAACCCCAAATAATAAAAAAGTAACATAGTCTATAAATTAAATGTAATAACTGTGAAGGAATATACGTCAGGACAAACAAGCTAATACCTAGAAAAATAGAATTAAGGGCCATAAGTATGACATAAAAACAATAGAGCTCTTACAAATCATGAAATGAATAAAATTCATACAAACTTCAAAATTATCAAACTGAAATAAATACCAAAAAAAAGAGAAGTGCTGGAATCCATTCCCATACAAAAAACACCCACTGCAATCAACGAAAAACAGACGTAAACAACCTAAACCGTATCTACCTATCAGTCATATAAAGTCCTTCATGTTAAGTATTTTATTTGTGGTACGTTAAAATGTGTTTTTGACAATATTTAATATAAATACCCCAATATAATGAACTACTTTCTAAGGTAAGTCCTTTATTAATTTATACAAATGTTTTAACTCTGAAATGCACGATAAACAGATTAATTATTTATCTAAATTTAATTTTTCGAATGTTATCTTTTAGAACAAATTTTGAAGAAGACCTCTTCTGACAATAGTTTTAATGGTCTAATTCCACGTAAAAAAAAAGAAATATATATATATATATATAATATATATATATATATATATATATAATATATATATATATTCTTCCTGTACCATGTATTCACATACGTCGGGGTACCATTTCTTTAGTTTGAGATTATTATTCTCTGCAATCGAAATGGACGCAGCGTCGGAAACTCCACACCAGTCCCTGATATTCCGGTGCCACAAGTGCTGCTTTCTACCAGGTCCTCGCCGACCCTCCATTTTTTCCTGAAGAATAAGTTTTAGAATCGAGTAGCGATCACCTCTTAGTTTATGTCCCAAATAAGACACCTTTCTTTGTTTTACGATATTAAGTAGTTGCCTCTCCACCCCGGCCCCTTGAAGCAGTTCTTTCATTGGTTAGATGTTCTGTCTAAGAAATTCGTAGCAAACGTCGGACTATTTATAGCTCGAAAGCTTGGATACGATTCAGTGATCTCACTTTTAATGACCATATCTCTACACCACATAAGATGACCGGCCAGACATACCCTTTTATTACTCGTAGGCGCAGAGCGACTGTCAATTGTCTTTGAAGCAGCATATTTTTCATCTTTAGAGAGGTATCCTTTGCTATGCCAATCCGCAGTTTAATCTCCCCATCACAATCCCACCGTTCGTTGACGACAGAGTCAACATATTTGAATTTAGTAACCCTCTCAATCTCTTGATCCTTTATAAAAGAGAGATGCATCCCCTTGGGGGTGTCTACCAGTAACCATCGTTTTGATTTTCCCAATATTTATACGTAGACCATACTTCTCGTCAATATCATTCAGCTTATTTATTAGAATTTGCAGATTTTCCATGTTATTGGCAACTATTGCGGTATCGTCTGTATACCGAATATTATTTATAGGCTTTTCATTAACTTTTATCCCTCTACATTCATCTTCTAGGACAAGTTGAAATAGTTTCTCTACACTGGCGACAGTATACACACCTTTGTCTAAACGCCCTTTAATATATATATATATATATATATATATATATATATATATATATATATATATATATATATATATATATACATATATATATATATATATATATATATATATATATATATATATATAGATATATATATATATATATATATATATATATATTAATATATATATATAATATATATATATATATATATATATATATATATACGAGGCTGGTTTGAAAAGTCCGTGCAAAAATAAAAACTACTTAAGTGTTTGGGGTAAACCTTTTTTATTTTTCGACATAGTCTCCTTTTAGGCTTATACACTTCGTCCAACGATGTTTTAGTTTGTTGATCCCTTCCGAATAATAAGATTTGTCCAAGTCTGCCAAATATCCATTAGTGTCTGCAATCACCTCCTCGTTTGAATAAAATCTTTGTCCCGCCAGCCATTTCTTCAAATTGAGGAACAAATAGTAGTCCGAGGGAGCCAAGTCTGGAGAATAGGGGGGATGTGAAACGAGTTGGAATCCTATTTCCATTAATTTTGCGACCACAACTGCTGAGGTGTGTGCTGGTGCGTTGTCGTGATGGAAAAGGACTTTCTTGTGGGCCAATCGCGGGCGTTTTTTCTTGCAGCTCGGTTTTCAAACGGTCCAATAACGATGAATAATATTCACCTGTAATAGTTTTTACCCTTTTCCATATAGCCGATGAGGATTATCCCTTGCGAATCCCAAAAGACAGTCGCCATAACCTTTCCGGCCGAAGGAACGGTCTTCGCCTTTTTTGGTGCGGATTCTCCCTTGGTAACCCATTGTTTAGATTGTTGTTTGGTCTCAGGAGTATAGTAATGTATCCATGTTTCATCCACAGTGACGAAACGACGCTTAAAGTCCTCTGGATTCTTCTGGAACAGCTGCAAACCATCCTTGCAACACTTCACACGATTCCGTTTTTGGTCAAACGTGAGCAATCGCGGCACCCATCTGGCGGATAGCATTCTCATGTCCAAATGTTTATGCAAAAAATATTATGTACCCGTTCAGTCGAGATGCCCACAGCACTAGCAATCTCACGCACCTTAACTCTTCTGTCATCCATCACCATATCATGGATTTGATCAATGATTTCTGGAGTCGTAACCTCCACAGGCCGTCCAGAACGTTCAGCGTCACTTGTGCCCATATGGCCAGTCCGAAAATTTTGAAACCACTTATAAACTGTTCTAATCGAAGGTGCAGAGTCACCTAATGTTTATCAAGCTTCTCTTTAGTCTCCTGAGGCGTTTTTTTTTTTTGCCTTTCATAAAGTAATGTTTAATCACCACACGAAATTCTTTTTCGGCCACTTTTCGTCCATTTCTTGAAAATCACTCGACTTCCTTGATTCACACGAATGCCAAACACAAAGAAATAGACCAATATGGCTGAAACTTGGTGTGCGTTCATTCAAGAGATGCTACTAACTAAACATGACCTCGATACGCGCCGGTGGTGCCATCTCTCGGACTTTGCACGGACTTTTCAAACCAGCCTTGTATATATATACGCGTACATACATAAATACCTACATACATACACTTACCAAGGACTCTCTGGATCAACTGAAGACAACACAATGTGTTATAGAATGACACTTATATTAGGTTAATCACTAATCCCTGTCTATATTGAAATGGGGCGATCGAGAGGACGTCCTCCTAATCTTTGCACTGATGATATCAAACGAACGGCCGGGTTCAAGTGGATGAGATAGGCACAAAACCATCAAAAGTAGAAATATATGAGGGAGGCACATATTCAGCAATGTACCGATGAAGACTGAAGAAGGAGAAGAAGACATATGTACATATATACAGGGCGCGTCACCAAAATCCTGACAAATTTCAATTTAAATTCGCCAGAGGTCGTTGTTGGCGCCCAGGAAAGCTTGATGTTTCTAACAAACAGCGATAACCAAGTGCGGAGTATAATCGAAGAATTGCAATCATTCGAGGCCTTCTCGTTGGGCGCTCATTAACAGAAATACTTCAGATATCCGAGATGAACCGTTTATAATATTGGGACAAAATATACTGCGTCAGGATAGCCCAACAAAGGTTGCAGTATGCCGGCAAGGTAAAATAACTCCGAGAATGCACCGCGAGGACCTCCGTAGGCTACGAAAAGACTCAATTGCTGATTTCGTAGGATCCAAGGCGATCGGATTTTCGGATTTTGATGAATATGACGAGCCATGGCTAAACACCATGGTGTTCGAAAGTCATATATTTTTCAGCTGAAGGGTTTGGCAGCCCACACAAGCCATTTGGTACAAAACTTACTCTCAGACGAATATATTTTGTCCAAGGAATTCTAGCCTCCTAACAGTCTAGATTTGAATCTCTAGGACTTGTATGTATGGAATGTAGTTAAAAGAGTCACCAACAAGCCCGAGCAACCCAATTTGACGTCATTATGGACTGCTTTTGAGGCAGCATTCATAGAATGGACAGCTCTGCATTACTGCGTGCATGCGAATAGTTCAGAACGAGGATTGAGGCCGTATGTTAAGCTAATGCAAGATATATTGAATAATAATTGTGCTCTATAGGGATCCCCCCCAAATATCATGTTAAGGATTTTTTTTAACATTTAATTTTTTAATTATAAAGTTTAATTTGTCCTGTTTAAAAACAAGCTCTATATAAATATGATTTTATCAAATACCATACTTTTTTGAAGCATATCTTGACAAAGCCAAATTTTGGACGCTCTGTATAATATCTGTCGTCCTTTTGTTTTGAATGCGGCTTCAATAACACAATCACACCCATCACATAACTATTGTTTAGTTTTTTATATCACTAAAGATGCTCATTTGTTTTTCAAATTACTAGGCACGGTCAAGAAGGCGTAGAGGTAGGCTCAGATGTAGAAATCAAGTGGGCAGCGCATCTTTTGCAAATTTCCGCCACCGGATTGCAGAGGGGCACTCACATCGAGAATTACGGAAGCCCGTGCAGAACGAGTGTATTCGCCGTTAAGCATAGATCAAGCGTTGGATGCTAGAGATGCGTTTGCTAAAGCTCTCTATTCTGCATTGTTTAATTGGTAAGTTTTTTTAAACACTCTCTTACATTATACCGTGTGAGCCAATGATTAAACAATTTCTAAAAATAGTGTTATTTCGTGACGATGATAACATGCTTTTATTAAATGTTATGAATATACTAGCCGTGCCCGCGGCTCCGCTCGCGCGGACTTGATTCACTACTATCGCCACTGCTCATTCCTTATGTTACCTAACGTAATAAAATATCTGCCCTTATTTCCCCTTATCTCCTATTATTTCTCCTTATCTCCCATTATCTCTACATAATTTCCATTATCTAAGCTTATCTCTGCTCATCTCCCATTATTTCTCCCTATCTCCCATTATCTCACCTTATCTCCCATTATCTAGGTTTATCTCGACTTATCTCGCAATATTTCTCCTTATCTCCCATTTTTTTCCTTATCTCCCATTATTTCTCCTTATCTCCCATTATCTCACCATAACTCCCATTACCTAGACTTATCTCTGCTTATTTCCCATTATTTCTCCTTATCTCCCATTATTTATACTTATCCCCAATTATCTCACCTTATCTCCCATTATCTAGGCTTATCTCGACTTATCTCGTAATATTTTCCTTATCTCCCATTATTTCTCCTTATCTCCCATTATCTCACCATAACTTCCATTATTTAGACTTATCTCTGCTTATCTCTCATTATTTCTCCTTATCTCCCATTATCTCTACATAATTTCCATTATCTAGGCTTATCTCTGCTCATCTCCTATTATTTCTCCTTATCTCCATTATCTCACCATAACATTACATTACCTAGACTTATCTCTGCTTATCTCCCATTATTTATACTTATCTCCCATTCATCTCACCTTATCTCCCATTATCTAGGCTTATATCGAATTATATAGAACATATCATATGTATAAATTTATAAAAAACACGTAAATCGAATAAGTGGTTCTCAAGTGATAAGCGCAATTAACGGACAGACAGAGAGACGTTGCATTTTATATATATATATTGTATTCTTTGCAACATGATATGTGTTCCAGATTTAATTGTTTAGGCAGTATATTGTAAGAGAACACGCTAAAAACGGTAGCCTTTCTTGCGACTTGATTCACTATTATCGTCACTGCTTATTCTTTATATGTTACCTAACGCAATAAAATATATCCTATAACCCGGCCAGAGAACATATGTAAATTTTAAAAAAAGTACGTAACGCACTAACGGACAGACAGACAGAGAGATGTTGCATTTTATATATTATATATAGATAACCTGGCCAGAGAACATATGAATGTTTTAAAAAAAAAGCACGTAAATCAGATAAGTGGTTCTCCAATGATAAGCGCACTAACGGACAGACAGAGACAGAGACGCTCCATTTTATATTATATATATTATAGATATAGATTATTATTATTATTATATAACCTGGCCAAAGAATATATGTATGAATTTAAAAAAGACACATAAATTGGATAAGTGGTTCTCGCGTGATAAACGCACTAAATGGACAGACAGACAGGACAGACATTGCATTTTATATATATTATAGATTATAGATTAAAGATATTCTCTGCTACATAATATTGTTCCATATTTAATGGTTTAGGCTGTATATTGGGGCAAGGGAACGCGCTAGCAGCAAACTTTTTTGCGACTTCACTCACTATTATTGTCACTGCTCATTCCTTATGCTACCTATCGTAATAAAATATAGCCTATAACCTGGCCAGAGAACATAAGTATGTTTTAAAAAAAAAAGTACGTAAATGGAATATAAGTGATTCTCCAGTGATAAGGTCACTAACGGACAGACAGACAGACAGACAGGACAGACAGACCAGACAGACAGACAGAGAGACGTTGCATTTTATATATATTATAGAAGAGAGGATACCATTGATGCATTGAAAACATTTATATTTTTCTATTAACTATAATTATATTTTTTATATTTTAGGTTAGTAACAAGGGTTAAACTCCATTATCCAGCGCGGAGGCCTTCACGACGCCGCCAGAATTTCTCTTCTGGATATTTTCGGTTTCGAAAAACCTCAACGAAAATTCCTTTGAGCAACTCTGTATAAATTTCGCTTCCGAATCGCTACAACTCTATTTTAACAAGCATATTTTTAAGTTGGAACAACAGGAGTATGCTA
>CM032455.1:170197670-170338072 GCA_019049505.1 Pachyrhynchus sulphureomaculatus | reverse complement strand
TCCCGAGCGCAACATAGGCAACGTTGCCAAATTGCTTAGGCGTTCTTTACGTAATGACGGTGCCTTTTTTCTTATTTTCATTTTAATATCAACTGTATACTAAAATTATATATCTTAGAGTGTGAAATTTACGTGTGGCCAAGGTGCTATTTGCTTATTTTTTTTTTCAATTTTCATATTAACGGGAATATTTTCTTGATTTTTTGGATTGCTTTATTTGAAGCTCTAATCTATAATTAGCCACCTGCACGACAAAAAATGATGCTTCATAAAAGGAAAAACAGAGAGAAAACTTTTATCAGGTTCGAAACAATTGTAAAATTGTTTTTTCTTCTTTCTTATACATTTACCTGTCATAGAAGGATTTCCGTTACGTTACGTAAACCTCTAAAACATACTTTTGCGGTGTTTGTAAAAAAATCCACGATGAGGCTGATTGGGAGCGAGTAGTTTCTGTTCTTAGCTAGCTTCTTCCCTGGTAGACATACGAGTATTATTGTTTTAGCCATTACATAACTCTTTATTTACATAATTTATAGGAAAAAAACAAAAAATTCAAGTTGTGAACTCTCTCCAATTTTTAATGTTCCATATGGAACACTTATAAGATCACTTCGATGTCTGTCCGTCTCTCTGTTCGTCTCTCCGTGTGTCCGTCTGTCCCACGCGATTGTCTCCGAAACTATTTGACATAGAAAGTTGAAATTTGGCTCAAATGTAGAAACTGATGATCCCCCTCAGAGCCGTGTAGTTTTGAAAGTCAAATTTTGATTTAAGGAGTTGGTTTTGGGGGGGGGGGGGTGAAATCGGAAGTGAGAAAAAATAAATGTACCAGGTCATCAAGTGGGATGTTAAATGAAAGTTTGTAAAAAGATGAGTTCAAAAATATATATGATGTAATACTTGCGCACACTTATCTGTATTATTTTTAAAAAATTGACAAAAATCGCTCTCCCCCCCTTATCTTGAAAAGCACTGATCAAAAAATTTTGAAAAAATTATCACCAAAGCATTACTTTTGATAACACAGGGGAACAGCTGTTTTGGTGTCAAGGTTTTTTTGAGCTGACTCTATATCAATTTGATGTCCTGAATTCAAATAACGTATTCATTTGTACCTGGAGCTCAAATTTTTAAGATATACAATTTTAGAGAAATATAAGTTACATTATTGTAACTCAAATCCGTAAGTGTAGTAAACAAAAGTAGATACGAAATTTTTATTTTAGTTATACAAAATACAATATTATGTCGTACTTACAAACCAAAAAAAATATTGAAGAAATGAAATAGTCACTCAACACTTGGAAAGCTTCTTTTCCGCGACATTCTTGAATGTTTTTTTTTTTTTAAACAGTCCCTTTTTAAACTCCAGCAGTAATCTGCCATCATGTGCATGTCCCATCTTCCTTGGTAGCGGTCCTCCATAACTTTAATATCTTGGTGAAATCTTTCACCTTGTTCCTCACTCATGTCTCCTAAATTTTCTGGAAAACGGTCTAAGTGGCTGTGTAAATAGTGTATTTTAATACTCATATTGCACCCTAAGGATTTGAAACTATTAAGCATCTTGTTAACCATTTCAACATAGTTTTGAGCTTTATGTTTGCCTAGAAAATTTTCTACAACTGCAACAAATGATGTCCAAGCTTCTCGTTCAACTTGATTCATTGAATTTATGAAGGCAGGATCCTTAATTAATTGTCTTATTTGTGGGCCGTCAAATATCCCTGCTTTGAGTTTTTTTCTGTACTCAACTGATGCATTTTTACCCCTATATATGCAAAACAAGACCCATTCTTATCAAGAGCCTTTACAAATTGCTTCATTAAGCCCAACTTTATATGTAACGGAGGAAGTATGATTTTTCTCTCTTTCAACCAAAGCGTCGTTAATGACATTCTTTTCCCCAACGTCCATATTTTCTCTCTGAGGCCAATCCTTTCTAACCCAGTGGTGTGTTTTGTCCCTACTATCCCAGAGGCACAAGAAACACGGATATTTCGTGTAACCACTTTGCTGCCCAAGAAGAAAGTTTACCATTTTTAAGTCTACACAAATCATCCATTGATGTTCGTAATACTTTATCTTCTGCAAGACCAAAGCTATGGTATTATATTCTTCTTTCAGTTTCGTTGAGTGAGCTAGTGGTATTGAACCATATTTATTCCCATTATGTAGAAGGACACATTTTAAACTTCGCTTTGAACTGTCAATAAATAGGCGCCAATCATCTGGAATATATTCAGAAAGTCCCATTTCTTTCATGAGTCCCCTAATTTCGTGACAAAATACAAGATTGTCTTCTTGAGAAAAGAATGGTAGCAGATCTTTTTCTCTTGTACGGTAAAAGGTAATTTTGGTTCCTTGTTCCAGTAAATTTTTGTCGTTCAACCTAGAAGCCAGTACTTCAGAAGCTTTTTTCGATAAATTGAGATCCCTGGTGAGATCATTTAATTCATTTTGATTGACGTCCCCTCATAGTCACTGTTAGTTTCATTAGCATCAGAACTTTTATTAACATCAAAAGAGCGATCAGAGGGAAAATATTCGTCATCAGAGATATGTGGTAGCTGATGAAATGTTGGAATCGGTATTTTATCTGAGTGCGGGATAGGGCGTATTGCCGAGTCTAAATTGGGATAAGTCCACTTACTGCGGTTATTTCGATTGATTCCATTAGTATTTACTAAACAGAAATAACAATCATTGAAGTGGTTTTTTTGGTTCTCTCCAAACCATTGGTACGCCGAATTTTAGACATTTTCTTTTCCCGGTAGTCCACTGCCGTAAATGCTCTGTACAAGTTTTACATACGAGATGCGGGGCCCACGTTTTGTCCTGATCACCAAGCTTAACTCCAAAGTATCCAAGATACGCTCGCTTTACAAAGTCAGTAATAGTTTGTCTGTTTTGTTGAAACATGTATTCTCCGCATATATAGCAAAAACACATCAGGTCGATTTACACAACTTCTTCTTGAACTGGAACCTGAACTCATTTTAATTCTGTTCAATAACACAAAAACACTCTTTTCTTAACATAAAATAACACGCCGAATTCGATCTACTCTCATTAGTAAGAACGCACAAACTGACGAGACTTACCCGAGTTAGGTGATTAAAAGGGTCAGTTCAGGTACCTGATAGGCAATGGTTTCCACTATTTATAGATTTACCTGGAATTTATTCAATTACAGACTGACAATAAAACCATTGTACCTACATTAATGAATATATAATAATTTTAGAACTCTCATAAATGAATATACTGAATAAAAACCACATTGGTAGATAAGTTGATGTATCTAAAAAAGTAGAGCTGATAGAGAAAAACGGATTGCATGTATAGATTTAGCGTCCCAAATATAGTTAAAATCAGCGCTAAAATCCCAGGCACCAAAACAAAAATATTTTTTTGTTGCCCTGTGTAATTTATCTGGTATATAAAAAACAAACTTTATTGAAAACTCATTTAGGCTAACAAAAATTGGTCGGTTTTTTTATTTCATTTTGGTTTGAGACTGAAACCCCCTTCACACTAGTTATCTCATTGAAGGGGTGGAAACATGGCAGCATTGGTATGACAACTAAAGACGAAACGAAAAGAATCGTATTTTTAGAAGTTACCAAAAGTGTTCTTCGTATTTGCTGAACCATCCCAAGACGCGTTTCGCCGTATCACGGCTCATCAGCTGGGCTAGGTTCAGCAAATACGAGAACACATTTTTAATCCTTTATCCAGGTAACTAACGGAAAACTATAACAAATAGATGCTTATACTGCACTCTGTCGGCGACTTAGTAAGTCTATTCAAGCAGAGCGGCACAGCACGACTGGCACTTATTGCAGAAACGCACCTTTCTCGAGCTTACTGCTCGAAGGCATAGATGGCAGCATTGGTATAACAACTAAAGACGAAACGAAAAGAATCGCATTTTAGAGGTTATCAAAAGTGTTCTGCGTATTTGCTGATGAGCCATGATGCGGCGAAACGCAGCTTGGGATGGTTCAGCAAATACGAAGAACACTTTTGGTAACTTCTAAAAATGCGATTCTTTTCGTTTCGTCTTTAGTTGTTATACCAATGCTGCCATCTATGCCTTCGAGCAGTAAACTCGAGAAAGGTGCGTTTCTGCAATAAGTGCCAGTCGTGCTGTGCCGCTCTGCTTGAATAGACTTACTAAGTCGCCGACAGAGTGCAGTATAAGCATCTATTTGTTATAGTTTTCCGTTAGGGTGGAAACATATTTTGAAGAATTGTGTATTGGTAGAAATTAGACTATTAAGGATTGTATTTATTTTTTTAGATTATTAAGGATACCATTGTGATTATTTTGTTTTATTTTATTTTTTATTACTTTTGTTTTGTATTATTGCTTTTCTTGGTCCAAATAGATTTGATTTGATTTGATTCTCTTAAAAAAACGGATTTTTAAATTAAAATTACTTCTTGATAGTTCAGGTAATGTCACATAAACAAATTTTGATTTAATCTAACTTTTGAAAATAGGTACTAAATCTTTACCTATTTCTTTTTTAGAGCAATTTTTTAAAGTATGATATGCATCTCTTCATTAATGTCATTTCCTGTTCTGTTTTTTAGCTTTTAGGCAAAAAACCTGTGGGTATCTTCCACCTTCTGGATGACGAAAGCAACTTCCCAAGAGCGTCAGACGCTTCATTTTTGGAAAAGTGTCATTATAATCATGCTCTCAACGAACATTACTGTAGACCTAGAGTTGGAGGAAGAGAATTTGGAGTAAGATAAAATTTTCCAATGTTTTCTATTATATTGGGTGATTGCAAAAGTTTGTGCCTAATTTTATAGATGGCAGTAGCATGCACTTTTGAGTGTATGGATGTTTCTTTTATAATGATTATTAACTGACAGTTATCTAAATGTGTCATGAGTTAACATAACCTTAAAAAAAGAGTTATTTAAAATAATGTGTGTGCAAGGTTAATATTCAAAATGGAAAATGAAAAGTTACATTTTCGTCCTGTTATGTCATATGAATTGTTGTTTATAGTTCTTATCACCGTAGACAGTAAAATGGTTGAGTTTTGGATCGCGATGTGTACACGTGAATCGAACGCCCGGCAATACTCAACTCGTTCAACGAGCCTTATTACCGTAGCGTCTCGATCTATTTAATTATTTTGTCGATTGCAAACAAGAGGGACTAGAAATAAAGCAGAGTGTAGTGTTAGATTAAGACAATAAGTAAAAGATTTGGAGATTTATGAGAATAATTTTGTGAAATCGTATGAAGCTAACGAAACGATAAGTGACGACGTTGATCATTTTACTGTTTACGGTGATAATAAACAACGATTTTTTTCTTTTTCTCCCGTGTTTGAAAATGGAATATACGAGGAACACACGTAAAGTTTTTATAACAGAAAGAACAATGGATAGCGAAGATTATACCTCAGGAGACTCGAAAAGAGGAAGAGTGGAAGAAAAAGAAGAGCCAATGAGATTATTCAAGAAGAGTAAAAAGCTGATAAGAACATCACAGAAAAAGAAAAACGAAAGAGTAGATAAGATAGACAATTTGATAGAAATGATCAGAGTGCTTAGTGTCAGATATAAAGGATATAAAACAAGATCAGAAGAGATACCAACAAGAGTTGAAGGAACTAAGAAAGGAGAATGAAGTATTGAAAGAGGAAAATATGATAATTAGAGAAAATATGAGAAGTATGGATTTGAAGATGAGTAGACTGGAAAAAGACAACGTAAGGAATAATATTGTAATATCGGGAATGAGTTTTGAATAGCCAACCAGATCTGAAAATGGGTGTAGAACATTTTATGGAGAGGAGTATGGACACAAAAGTACAGATTGAAGATGTGATAAAAATAGGAGCGACTATATACAAGATAGAACTTGGAAACACGGGAGATAAGGAAGCTGTAATGAAAAATAAAAACAAACTGAGAAACCTAAGAGAGAGAGTTTATATAAACAACGATTTAACAAAAGATTAACGCGAAATTCAAAAGAAATTGAAGCATATAGCAGAGAACGAGAGAAAGTCGTAATCGATGGAAGAGAATATAAATGGGACATTGAGGAAGAAAAACTGAAAGAACAAACAAAAAATACTACAAACATCAAGTCAAAAAACTGAGAAAAAGGATAGAGATAGGTAGATTGACGACGATCCTAACAAAGATAAAGGATACGGAAGAGAAGACTAGTTTCTTTGAAAAGAAGATAATCAAAGAAATAGATAGAAAGAAAGAAATGGGAAATAAGTTTTTAGATTGAAAACACGGAGTAATAGAGAGTTAATAATAAACGGAAAAGAGGATGAACTAACAGAAGAACAACAAATGCACTATGTAGGAATCACTGAAACAGAAAGGAAAGGAAATGAATGCAAAAAATTAGAAGGAGAAGCATACAAAAATCAACTAATACCGGAACAAGATACAGAACTCATACAAACAGAAGAAACTAATACAGAAGAAACAAAAGAGGCAATTTAAACAGAATGGAAGGATATAGAAGGAAATACGGAAAAGACAGATATAGAATAACTCAACTCCACGGGCTTTACACTCCTAACAAGGGGTAGAAAGGCATAAGGATTAAGTATTAAGTAAGTATGTCATATGAATTGTGACTTGAATAATAATGCTCAGATTGCCACTGAAGAGATTGCTGAGAGACTAAATGTTGACAAATCGATTGCATTTCGTCATTTAAAGCAACTTGGATTCACTTCCAAACTCGATATATGGGTTCCGCATGTTTTGGCAGAACAGAACAAACTGAACCGTGTTTCCACAGCCATTTCTCTTCTCGCCCGTCAACAAAACGAACCTTTCTTGGATCAATTCATTACTGAAGATGAAAAATGGGTTGTGTATAACAACATAATACGAAAAAGAAGCTTGAAGCATGGAAGTGAAAGACAGGAATCTATGGCTAAGGCTTAATTGCATCCAATGGAAGCGTTGGTATGTGTCTGCTGGGATTGCAGAGGAATAATTTTTTTATGAGCTTCTTTCACGTGGTCAAACAATAACTGCGGAGAAGTAGTGTGCGCAACTTACCCAACTCAGTGTTGAGATCCAAGCAAAACGTCTAAGTTTCGTCAATGGAAAAGGCCAATCTTTAACTATGACAATGCTAGACCACATGTCGCTCAACAGACACTCTAAAAACTTAGGGAGCTAAAATGGCAAATTCTCCAGCACCTGCCGTATTCCCCTGCCCTTGCCCCTGCAGATTTTTATCTATTTCTTTCTCTGCAAAATAACTTGAATGCCAAAAAAATTTGATTCTATGGAAGAAGTCAAGAACTACCTTATGACTTTCTTTGAAAAGAAACTCCACAGTTTCTTCAAAGAAGGAATTCAAAAACTTGTAAAACGATGGGAAACAGTTATAGATGGAGAATATATTATTGAGTAATGAATAGTATTTTTCATGAAAATGTGTTGTATTTAATTTGGTTTCTAATCGGATACGAATTTTGCAATCACCCAAGACATACACTACCTCTTTAATGTAGAATAGAAGGCTTGCTTTAAATAACAGTATAAATAGTTCAGCTGAGAAGTATGCCTATGACTTCCTTATATCCGCGACAATAATGACTTATAACATTAAAACAATTCTGCAAGAAAACTTCTTAAGAATGTGACGTTACAAGTCATTGTAAAGAACGTTAAAGAAGAATGGTACATAATAATATCTGTATCTGTAACCCATGTTATCTAAACATCTAATGGTTTGATTTTTAATGGGTTGAAAAACCATTCTTTTTTAGATTCGTCATTTTGCTGGCCAAGTTTGGTACCAAGTTGATGGGTTCCTAGACAAAAACAGAGATATCCTGAGACCCGAGGTTATTGATCTACTTACGTCAAGCAAAGAACCTTTAGTCAGTGCCATCGCTAAACCTTTAAGTAGTCAATCACAAAGTAGATCGTTACCCAAAGGAGCCAATGGTAAATAACTTCTACATTTTAAATACTGCACTGACTTAGCCGTTACTTGATGGAGATCCATAATAACTAGGAATAAAAATTTAAACAAATGTTTAAGATGACCACTTATGTTTATTATATTATTGGTGATTATTGTTTCGACACACTGTCTTGTTCTGGAGCACGATGTAAATTAACTAACAAAGTATGTTACACAATATATAGTTTACCTAATTACAAGTACTAAATTCATTAACAGTATTTACCTTAATACCTAGAACCAGTTCAATAAAGGAGATCCTCCCCAATCTAATTGATCGTTGAGTAATAAGCCTGAGGATTTTTTCTGGTTAATTTCTACCTGTTCTAAACAATTCAGTAATTTTCCCTTCTTTTCATTATGCAAAATTTTGAAATCTCCATTGAACGTATGATTTTCATCTGTTAAATATTTTTCATTCTATAGCTTTGTTTATGTTTCTTTATTTTTTTATAAAAAGATCTGCCTGTTTGTCCTATATTCGTTTTATTGCAAGTGCCACAGCATAATTCGTAAACCCCCGTTTTATTTTCTTTTTTTATTTTACTTTACTATTTTTTAATATGTCGAGCTAATCTGTTATTTGTACGGAAAGCAATGTTTACATGATTTTTATGGAAATAATTTTGAATTTTATTAGTCAATTTTTCGGTATAAGTGAGTGTATGAAATTTTTCTTTGTTTAGTTGTTTGTACGGGTACACCAGTCCTATTGCTATTTTAAATTGTTTTTTCATTAAAATATTACCTACGAAATCGCTCCTGTACCAATATTTTTACTAATTTGTTTTATAATATTTAATTCTTTCTGAAAATTTTCTTCCGTTAATGGTGTATTTATTAGTCTATGGATGAAACTATTATAAGCCGAGATTTTATGTGTGAACGGGGTTAGAATTAGCGTGTATAGTTATATATGAGTATGTTGGTTTATGGAAGATTTCAAAAAATCGTATTTATTCATTTTGTTTGATATTTTTAAATCTAGGAAATTAATCGATTTATTTGTTTCTATTTCTGTTGTAAAAGTAATATTATTATGAAGTTGGTTAATATAATCCTAGAAATAGTTTTAATTGTCGATCTATGCCTGTAAAGTAAATCACTATGTCATCTACATACCGGTACCAATAAAAGAAATTTTTAAAAAGATAACAATTACTGATTTGTTGTTCTAAATTCTCCATGAAAATTTCAGATAAAATTGGACAAAGAGGGTTTCGTTAAATTCGAAATAATTCTGGTCTAAACACAATGTTAAGATGTCTAATATTTCTTGTTTAATTATTGGGTTAACATTATTTTTATTGAGTAATCTTTGAGCCAAAATTATAGCGTCTGAGGGTGGTATACTAGGAAAAAGATTTTGTACAGTTTGAATTTTTCCCAGATAAATTCCATAATGAACATACGATCGCCAACCAAATAAAAAACAAAAGTAATGAACATAACATAATTTTTACGAGAGCTGATAACGGAAAAACTATAATAGCTATAAAAAACAAACCTACATTGAAAAACAATAAGTTTCCTAAAACCAGATGTACTCAAATCCATCAACTTCGATCCAACAATAACTTTCCAGAAATTAATTTAAGATGTGCTAAGACATAAGCATTTTCACAGAGAATGAAATATTCAGACTCGTCTCGTTGAACCCTCAAGTTCCAAAACTATATTCTTTTATTAAATTACATAAAAATAACTCACCAATTCGTCCGGTAGTTTCATACATAACAACGCCAGCTTTTTTTTAATCAAATAAATTGATTGAGGTTTTGACAAAATATTGTAAATTCACACCTAAATATAATATTAAAAATAGTAATGAATTGATAGCAAAAATTCATCCGTTAATTATACCAAGTAACTCCAGATTTATATCGTTTGCTGTACAAAATCTTTTTTCTAGTATACCACCATCAGACGCTATAATTTTGGTTCAAAGATTACTCAATAAAAATAATGTTAATCCAATAATTAAACAAGAAATATTAGACATCTTAACATTTGTGTTTAGATCAAAATTATTTCGAATTTAACGATAAGATTTACAGAAGAAGAAAGGTTTAATAATGGGAAAATATTATAAAAATTTCTTTTATTGTTCTTCTAAATTCTGCATGAAAATTTCAAATAAAATTGGACTAAGAGGGTTTCCCATTATTAAACCTTTCTTACTTATATAAATCTCCTCGTTAAGTTCGAAATAATTCTGGTCTAAACACAATGTTAAGATGTCTAATATTTCTTGTTTAATTATTGGATTAACATTATTTTTATTCAGTAATCTTTGAACCAAAATTATAGCGTCTGATAGTGGTATACTAGGAGGTAAATTCTATAATGAATATACGATTGCTAACCAAATAAAAAACAAAAATAATGAACATAACATAATTTTTACGAGAGCAGATAAAGGAAAAACTATAATAGCTATAAAGAAACAAACCTACATTGAAAAAACAATAGCTTTCCTAACACCAGATGTACTCAAATCCATCAACTTCGATCCAACAATAACTTTCCAGAAATTAATTAAAGATGTGCTAAAAGACATAAGCATTTTCACAGAGAATGAAAAATTCCTTCTCGTCTCGTTGAACCCTCAAGTTCCAAAACTATATTCTTTTATTAAATTACATAAAAATAACTCACCAATTCGTCCGGTAGTTTCATACATAACAGCGCCAGCTTTTTTTTTCATCAAATAAATTGATTGAGGTTTTGACAAAATATTGTAAATTCACACCTAAATATAGTATTAAAAATAGTAATGAATTGATAGCAAAAATGCATCCGTTAATTATACCAAGTAACTCCAGATTTATATCGTTTGATGTACAAAATCTTTTTTCTAGTATACCACCATCAGACGCTATAATTTTGGTTCAAAGATTACTCAATAAAAATAATGTTAATCTAATAATTAAACAAGAAATATTAGACATCTTAACATTGTGTTTAGACCAGAATTATTTCGAATTTAACGATAAGATTTACAGAAGTAAGAAAGGTTTAATAATGGGAAAATATTATAAAAATTTCTTATATTGTTCTTCTAAATTCTGCATGAAAATTTCAGATAAAATTGGACTAAGAGGGTTTCCCATTATTAAACCTTTCTTACTGATATAAATCTCCTCGTTAAATTCGAAATAATTCTGGTCTAAACCCAATGTTAAGATGTCTAATATTTATTGTTTAATTATTGGATTAACATTATTTTTATTCAGTAATCTTTGAACCAAAATTATAGCGTCTGATGGTGGTATACTAGGAGGTAAATTCTATAATGAATATACGATTGCTAACCAAATAAAAAACAAAAGTAATGAACATAACATAATTTTTACGAGAGCTGATAACGGAAAAACTATAATAGCTATAAAAAACAAACCTACATTGAAAAAACAATAGGTTTCCTAACACCAGATGTACTCAAATCCATCAACTTCGATCCACCAATAACTTTCCAGAAATTAATTAAAGATGTGCTAAAAGACATAAGCATTTTCACAGAGAATGAAAAATTCAGACTCGTCTCGATGAACCCTCAAGTTCCAAAACTATATTCTTTTATTAAATTACATAAAAATAACTCACCAATTCGTCCGGTAGTTTCATACATAACAGCGCCAGCTTTTTCTTCATCAAATAAATTGATTGAGGTTTTGACAAAATAATGTAAATTCACACCTAAATATAGTATTAAAAATAGTAATGAATTGATAGCAAAAATTCATCCGTTAATTATACCAAGTAACTCCAGATTTATATTGTTTGATGTACAAAATCTTTTTTCTAGTATACCACCATCAGATGCTATAATTTTGGTTCAAAGATTATTCAATAAAAATAATGTTAATCCAATAATTAAACAAGAAATATTAGACATCTTAACATTGTGTTTAGACCAGAATTATTTCGAATTTAACGATAAGATTTACAGAAGTAAGAAAGGTTTAATAATGGGAAACCCTCTTAGCCCAATTTTATCTGAAATTTTCATGGAGCATTTAGAAGAACAAATCAGTAATTCTCATCTTTTTAAAAATTTTCTTTTATTGGTACCGGTATGTAGATGACATATTGACTTGCTTTACAGGCACAGATCGACAATTAAAACTATTTCTCGATTATATTAACCAACTTCATAATAATATTACTTTTACAACAGAAATGGAAACAAATAAATCGATTAATTTCGTAGATTTAAAAATATCAAACAAAATGAATAAACACGATTTTGAAATCTTCCATAAACCAACATACTCAGATATAACTATACACGCTAATTCTAACCACCCGTTCACACATAAAATCTCGGCTTTTAATAGTTTCATCCATAGACTAATAAATATACCATTAACGGAAGAAAATTTTCAGAAAAAATTAAATATTATAAAACAAATTAATATAAATAATCAGTACAGGAGCGATTTGATAGATAATATTTTAATGAAAAAACAATTTAAAAAAGCAATAGGACTGGTGTACCCGTACAAACAACTAAACAAAGAAAAATTTCATGCGCTCACTTATACCGGAAAATTGACTAACAAAATTCAAAATTTTTTCCATAAAAATCATGTAAACCTCGTTACGCTAAATATTTAACAGATGAAAATCATACGTTTAATGAAGATTTCAAAATTTTGCATAATGGAAAGAAAGGAAAATTACTAAATTGTTTAAAACAGGTAGAAATTAACCAGAAAAAATCCTCAAGTTTATTACTCCACGATCATAAAATGGGGGAGGGTCTCCTTTATTGAACTTGTTCTAGGTATTAAGGTAAATATTGTTAATAAATTTAGTACTTGTAATTAGGTAAACTATATATTCTGTAACATACTTTGTTAGTTAATTTACATCGTGCTCCAGAAGAAGACACAGTGTGTCGAAACAATTTTCAGCAATAATATAATAAACAGTTTAAATTTTTATTCCTAGTCTACATTTTAAGGCCATCTCACACTTTTACACAAGCCTCCATTTCTATAATCTATTTGTCTATTACAGGACGCTTCGTGACTATGAAACCTCGCACGCCAACCGTAGCGGCTAGATTCAGCGACAGTCTCCAGCTACTCCTCGAAAATATGTCTAAATGCAACCCATGGTTCGTACGTTGCATCAAGCCTAATAATGAAAAAACTCCGATGAGATTTGACATGCCGGTGGTGCTCGAACAACTCCGGTACGCTGGAATGCTCGATACGATCAAGATACGGCAGTCTGGATATCCTATTAGAATGAAGTTTCATCAATTTGTGGATAGGTACAGGTAAGTCGTCATAACATTTAGGATTTCTTAGGAAAATTCGGGAGCTGATTCAAATATCTAAACGTCCCAACGACCTCAGTCGGACAATCAGGCCCGCCGCATAGTGGGGAAAAAAAACGAAAAATCGTGTTTCAAAATTGTCTAGAGCCTTCAATTTTGGTTCGATTTGGACGATTTTTTTTTTAAATTGAAGCTTATTAAATTCCGAACAAAGTTGTCGGAGCCGATTTTGCAATTAAACTTTTGTTTTAAAATGGCGGACATCTTCAAAATGGCGGTTTCTGATTATATAGCGACTGAGACACAGAAAACGCTTACAGTTTCAAACCAAGTTGTGCTAAAATGCGTGTATGTATGTTTTTTTTATGTCGCAGATAATATATCTAATATCACAGTTACAAGATTAATAATAATGAACCCAAAATGGCTGCCACGAACAATAAAAGTATTATAAATATGAATAAACGTACCATTATTATTTTATATCCATAACATTTGCATAAATAACTTCTTTAAGGTTGTTAATTATAAATATGTTTCAACAATTGACTTAAAATGACAAATCAAGTATGGCGGATGCCAAAATTGAATCGAGCAGGAAAGTTTCTCTGTGGCATTTAGACTGTGGCAGTCAGATCATTCAAGTTATTCAAGTTTAGTTGCGGTATTTAAATTTTCATGCAGTTATTGCTAGAATATTGCTGCTGTAAATTTTAAGTATCGTAGACAATTTGCTAGCAGATACAAAAAACAGCGATACACGCAGAAAAGGACAGCTCACACAGCTAGAAAATGGCTTGCCATTTCTTATGTAAACGTTACCATTTCTTATATATAGACAACATTTTATGTAAGAGTAAGTTAAGGTTAGACATATTTATTTTCTTATTTTTCTAGTCTATTCCTATAATTCAGTAGTTCTGTATATGTACTAAAGCAGAGGTGTCAAACTCAATTTTGCAGAGGGCCATATATTAAATTTAGAATGTGTACTGAATTATTATAACATTTTATTTATTTAATTATATAGTATATAATATACGGTTGTTAAAAATTATGATTCTTCATTGCGATCGCGGGCCTTATTGATACGTCCCGGGGGCCGGATGCAGCCCGCGGGCCGTATCTTTGACATCCCTGTACTAAAGGGTTTTCTCATTAATAAAGATTATTATTACTCTTACAAAATACACGCAGAGAAATGCTAAAATAGGGACAGTTAAATATTTTGCTGCCTTAGCCACTGTTTAGCAACAGCAGCCACTTTTTTACTACAACAGCAAACAATGTGGCTAGTGCAGCAAAATATTTAGCTGTCTCTATTTTAACAAAACGTTTTAGCTGTTGTAGCCATTTTCTAGCTGTGTGAGCTGTCCTTTTCTGCGTGTATCGCTGTTTTTTGTATCTACTGGAAAATTGTCTACGATAGTTAAAATTTACAGCAGCAATATTCTAGCAATAACTGCATGAAAATTTAAATCCCGCAACTAAACTTGAATAACTTGAATGATCTGACTGCCACAGTCTAAATGCCACAGAGAAACTTTCTTGCTCGATTCAATTTTGGCATCCGCCATATTTGATTTGTCATTTTAAGTCAATTGTTGAAACATATTTATAGCAACAACCTTAAAGAAATTATATATGCAAATGTTATGGATATAAAATAATAATGGTACGTTTATTCATATTTATAATACTTTTATTGTTCATGGCAGCCATTTTTGGGTTCATTATTATTAATCTTGTAACTGTGATATTAGATATATTATCTGCGACATAAAAAAACATACATACACGCATTTTAGCACAACTTGGTTTGAAACTGTAAGCGTTTTCTGTGTCTCAGTCGCTATATGATCAGAAACCAACGTCCGCCATTTTGAAACAAAAGTTTAATTGAAAAAATCGGCTCCGACAACTTTCTTCGGAATTTAATAAGCTTCAATTTAAAAAAAAATCGTCCAAATCGAACCAAAATTGAAGGCTCTAGACAATTTTGAAACACGATTTTTCATTTTTCCCCACTGTGCGCCGTAAGCGGACGTGCAGGGCGTGCGATGCACGCGAACTGCACATCCAGGGGGGCGGCAAATACAGAGATTTTGTCAAATTTTGTACAAATTACAGTCACGGAAAATAGCATGGGTCGCCGAACCCAACAAAAATTTCTGGGGTTCGACATAGTAGGTTTAACACGCGGATGTTCAGGCGGTTAGCGGCGGGCCTGATGACACCAGTCCTTTGCTGCCCTCGTCCCATCCCGGGCCGCTATTATAATAATAATTTTAGGTGAAATGCAGCAGTGCTGTTGTTAACCGAGTTTTCCAATAAAAATACAATACACAAAAAAAAAACGAAGTAAAGAAATACAATTCGTATACAATTTACAATCATAACTTAACTCTACTTACTCTAAACTAAAAGAAGGAGAGAAAAAAAGAAAACGTTGCAATTCCCCATGAATAATATTAATACCCATATACAAACAAATCGTGATCCCCACCTTACCCTACAAAAAAGAGGATAATAATAATCAAAAAGTCATAATAATAGCAACAGTCAGTAACTCTGAAATAAAATTTCCTTTAGCTGAAAGAAAATTCAGACAGAGCAAGCTAACCTTCAGGAATCTCGTTCAGAACTTTAGCAGATGTATAGCCGAAAGACTGTTTCAACCATAGAGCTATTACAATGGAGAAAGTATACAGTCTGGTGTAAGTGAAAGCGTATAGTCATTAAAAGGAGAAAGAAATAATTATTTTGTCTCTATTACTCGGCGCACGCCCACAACACTCTCGCACAGGTACGCAGGCCCACAACATTAAGTTAGAGTGCGTACCCGCGCGAGAATAAGAGCCGAGTAAGAGAGACGAGCGCCACGCTTCTCTCGAGAACTTACCTCCTCTATTCTAAGATCTCTATTGTTTCGAGACACTTGTACTATACCTAGGTATTTGAAAGCGGTTGTTGTACCTACGAGGGTGGATCAAATATAAACGAGTCTTTCTGTACTCAGCGCTTAGTATCGTTCGAAGCGGGTCGCCGCTTCCAGCAATGTCGGTTAGATTTTTTAGGAGTGGGGAGAACGACCGGTTGGCCTCGCCAGGTGCATTCAGTAGAACAATTCACGATGTCGGAGCGAGACGTGCATACTTCCATTACGCAACGCGTCATTATTAAATTTCTCATTCGTGAAGGCGTGAAACCGACCGAAATTCTATGGATATTGACTGCCCAGTTCGGGGATTAAACACTGTCAAGGTCTCGTGTGTTCGTCTGGCATAAGGAATTCCTAGAATGCCATGAAGAGGTCGAAAATGAGAGCCATGATCGTCGTCCACGGACATTCATACCATTCGTGACTTTATTGCGGGCGATCGACGTTTGACGGTTCCCGGAATGAGGTTATACTTGCTTACCGCCGCAAAAGACGTGACCAACCGATAAGAGACGTGATTCTTCTTCACGACAACGCTCGACCCCACACTACAACTTTCACTCGCGAAAAATTGGAGAACATGAGTTAGAGAACACTTGATCACTCTCCCTACAGCCCTGACTTATCGCCCTGCGATTTTTATCTCTTTGGGCCATTCGAAGAAGCGCTAGGAGGCCGATGATTTGATGACAACGCGGTGGAGAGCTTCGTACGCAGTTGGTTACTGACACAGCCCCCTTCCTTTTACGACGACGGTGTTAACAAGTTTCTAATACGCTAGGGAAAGTACATTTCCAAAGCAGGAGATTATGTTGAAAAATGATATGTACTTATTTTTATAGTAAATAAGAAAATTGAAAAAAAAAATCTCGTTTATACTCCACCAGTATTTCGCTGATGTACCGAGCTTCGATAATACAGCCTTCCACACAGATACTCCGGCACTGCGGTCCACAACAGTTTATACAGAAAGCAATCCAGATGTAGCGTTTCTTTGTCCTTAATACGCAACCATTTTAACTCCTTTAGCCTGCCACTCACATAATCCCTCCCCTTGCATCAGAAAATGAAACACACTCAAGAGTTTTGGAATTTTTTGCAGCTTATTCGTCAACATAAGGTCCAGACACGGACCATAAACAAAATTATAATAATTAAATTGAGAAAGTGTCTCGCACAAATATTTTTTAAGGTCAAATTGAGGATATGCCCATCCTTATACAAATTACGTAGTGAACAATGAGCGCTTTGAGCCACCAAAGAAACCTGCTTTCTAAACCTGAGCTTACTATTATCAAATAATAATCCTAAATTTTTATATTAAGTAACAAAGGGAATTCTCTCCTTTGCCATACTTACAGTCCCTGGCCAAATTATTAGACGCACTGTATTTTTTTTAGTAATTTTATGTTTCTTAAGAGTTTTTATGCAATAATGGTATATTTAAACTACAATATTATTGATTTTTATTTAAAAGAATTGTGGTAGACTACATATTTGTATTTATTTTTAACATATGGCAACACTGTGTTGACAAAGTGATACATGAACGTAAATAAGTACGAACCTGTATCAATCGCGATCGGAATCGAGTCAGGTACGGACGTGTTTCTGTGGCTTTATGGACTGTGATTGTTTGTTTAACAGTTTTATACTACTCAGTTATTAGTTTATTTTGTATGCAGTGTTTTAAAAAAGTAATTGGACTATTTTCATTATGGGTAGAAAAGGCGATCTTTCACACACGTAAAAAAGCTGAAGTGAAGGCCCTTGTGATTGCGAAAACATTTACAAACCGAGAAATATCACGAAGATTGGAGGTTTCTGAAGCTAGTGTACGACGCATAAAAAAGAAAATTGAGTCAGGGAAGGAATTAAGCCCGAAAAGAAAGAAAAGATGCGGTAGAAAACCAATTTTCACTCCACGGTCAGAGAGATGTTTGAAGAAAATTTGTGTAGAAAACAGATTTGCTACCACAAAGGTAATAAAATCACAACTCCAGGATGCTAGCGTAAATGCTTCTGAGCGCACTGTTCGAAGAAAATTAAAAGAATTAGATTTTAAGGCCTGTCGCCCCGCCAGGAAGCCCAAGTTAACAGCTGCAATGAAAGCAAAGCGCCTGAAGTGGGCCAAACAATGGCAAGACAAAGATGTGGACTTCTGGAGATCAGTAAGATACAACAATTTAATCAATAATTGATACATTATTATCATTTTCAGTTAAATAAAGCAAATAAACATGGAAGTTTATATATTTTTTCCTATTTTTGACAGGTCTGCTTCAGTGACGAAAGCACATTCGAAATTTCGCAGAATAAAGCTCAGTATGTGCGTCGTCGTCATGGAGAAAAGTTTCATCCTGATTGTGTCGTCCCGACGGTTAAACATCCCACCAAAGTGATGATTTGGTCAGTCATCAGCGGCAAGGGCACTGGACGTCTGTACGTCGTCAAAGGAATAATGAGGCAAGATCAGTACAAAGAAGTATTACAAAATCGGTTGATTCCGCAGCTCAGAGAATGGTTTCCAAATGGGGAACCATTCACTTTCATGCAAGATGGAGCTCCCTGCCACACTGCTCGGTCTGTTAAAGCTTTTTTGGCAGAAAAAAATATCCCTCTGTTGGATTGGCCCTGATATGAACCCCATGGAAAATGTGTGGGAGCTGATGAAAAGAGAAGTGGCTAAAGATGTGATTACCAACAAAACCCAGCTCCTAGAAAAGATTATTCATGTGTGGAATCATCATCCTCAAATGCAGGAGACAGTACAATCTTGCATTGATAGCATGCCGCGCAGAATTAAAGCTTTGATAGCGGCTAAAGGTGGCTTAACTAAATATTGACTTTTACTAACATTAATTTCACTTTTCTTTAAAACTTAATAAACTTATGCTTTTCTAAATTAATGCTGTTTTATTTATGTCAAATAAATAGGTAATTGATTGGATAATATAAAAATAAAAAACAAATCAATTTAAAATAATAAAACGGTACAATATCACTCGGTAATTAATATTTTACATGAAATCTTGCAGTGCGTCTAATAATTTGGCCAGGGACTGTAAATTAAGATTAGTCGAAGCCCAATCACAGTTTGTTCCAAAATACATTACTACCAACTTCCTTGGATTTTAAACCATTGTTATTAGAGTAGGTAAAGACCGAATTTAAACAGTAATTAATTATCTCTTCCGCCCGTAATGCGTTAAGCCTATTAAAGCGCCTAAGAATTTGACTGTCATCCGCATATTGTCTTAGCCTACAATTGTCAACACAACAATGCATATCTGTTGTAAAAATGACAAACAACAATGGTGTCACAATCGACCCCTGAGGGACGCCTCCATCTAAGACCAAACTTTGTGACACTCGGTGATTAATCAGTACACGCTGTGACGCGCATATGCCAGCGGAATTAAATCAGTTTCATGGTAGATTCCGAAAAAGTCCGTAATCCTTATGCAATAGACACAGAAGAGATCTCGAAAATCCACAAAACATGAGATACACTCCACCAATATTTTTTTCTTCTTCTTCTATCTTCTTTATGGGATAATTTGCCCAACTTCTTCTAAAGGGGGAAAATTATGTCTGACTCCAAGTGAATTTCCCCCTCTTCCCATCGATGAGGATTCTGTCTGCTTATTGAATTCTTTATGATTTAGTGTTTTTGGGATTAGGGAAGGATGATTGGGATAAGTGATTTGATAGTTAACTTTTATTGTTTATATTTGTATCTTGTGAATATCTAGGAATTTATTAATTATGGTCGCTCTTTCTTCATTAAGGTTTGATAGGATATTATATATTTCTAACGGTGATTGTAATGCTGAGATAACTAATTCTTGGTACAGATTGAAGTGATCTACTTGATTTATCGGGCATTCCAGAATAACGTGATTTAAGGATCCTATTTGTGCGCATTAGCAATATGGATTTTCTTTTATGTTTAATCTGAATAAATGAGCTGGAATTAGACGATGTCCTGTTCTTATCCTGATTATTGAGGTTATATGTCTTCTGTTTTTATATGGAAATCTATTGAAAGTGGGAATATTATTGGGTTGATTGACTATTTTAGAATAAAATGTTCCTTGAAGTCTGGGTTGGTCCTTATATGTTTGAGTCCAGCTTGACCACATTTTTTTTTGGTAGATGGAAGGAAATTTTCTTTATTTATTCTAACATCTGCTGGAATTTTCAAGATACGTTCTATGTTAGCAAGTTTGTTTGTAATAGAGTTACCTTTAATATCTGAATGACCAGGGATCTATGCTAAGGTATATATATATATATATATATATATATATATATATATATATATATATATATATATATATATATATATATATATATATATATATATATATATATATATATATATATATACATATATGTATATATATATATATATATATATATATATATATATATATATATATATATATATATATATTATATATATGTGTGTATTATTATCTCTGGCTCCAATGATGCCTCTTTTAGTTAAAAAGGACGTGTGATCAATATCCGTTGTAAATTTGGATTTATTTATTTTCACTTTCGCTGCTCTAGAGTCAGCATCTTTCCTTGATATTGACTACTTAATGTCTTTTTCCAGGATGAATTGGATGGCTTTATTTATTGCTATAATTTCTGATGTACAAATCTGAGTATGCTGCGGAAGATTGCTTGAAAATGATATTCCTGTCTCAGGACTCTAAATCCCATATCCCGCATTTCCTGACGGACAATATTTTTTATAAATCTCTTCTTCTTCCTATAAGACAGAGTCTTGATTCGTCTGTTTTTAACCCTCTTGTGACGTAGATGTCCAACTGTCGTCTGCCGTCTTTTTGGTGGTCGACGAGAAGGTCCCCTTGTTTCTGGTTTTTCATCTTTTGCCCATCTTGGCCAGCTATTAGCTGGCACCCTACTTACGTGATCCTTCCAATATGGACGTCTTGATCTGGCGAGACAGACGATGTCTTGAATCTTGAGTTCTTCTCGTATAGTTCTGCTGGTTATTCCTTTGATAGTGCGCAGTTTTCATTTCTGTAGCTCTCATGAGGCTTTTTGTTTTAGATGTTTCTGCTGCATACGTTAGAACCGGTCTTATCACGGTTCTCTACATACGCATTTTGCTTTTTGTAGACATGTAGGCATTTTTCCTTACTCATTACATTTATTGAATACTAGGTAGTTTCCACACTATAACTATTGTACACTGATTTGATTAGAACACGATTAATATTTGGATCTTAAGATATACACATGATAGGAACCTAACTAACTTAGCCTAGGTATGAAATTTATATAAATGTATTGAGAAAACTTAAGATATTTCATGAACATAACCTTAAAAATAAACTTAATATTAATCAAGATTACCTTAAACTATTCCGGGGGGCAGGGGGTTGCTGAGTTTTGGCAGACTTGGCTTGGGGGGGCTTTAGGCGCTCCTGACTGTGAGATTGGGATGGTGGGAGGCTTTATTCAGGAATTTGCGCTGGACGCTGCTGATAAATTTCCAGTCTGTGGGCATCTGGCGATCTCTATGAAGCTGAATGTTCCGACGTACCATGAGGCTTTGGTGATGATGCTTAGGGCCTTGTTCTGGATGGTGCGTGATATCTGGCACCATGCTGGGCTGGAGAAGGTCATTCCGGCTCGGAGGATCATCTTGTAAATTGTCAACTTGTTGAGAGTTGACAATTTGCTGGATTTGTTCAGGAGTGGGTACAGCTTGCCGAGGAGTTGGTTGGCTTTCTTAGCGGAATCGGTAACCTGGTCCTTGCATACTAGCCGCTTGTCGTAGTATATTTTGCCATATCAAGTCCCTCAAACAACCATGATGTATGTATAAACCCATAAAATTTAACGAAAAAAAAAACGCCAAATCCAAAAATTACATAAATACCAATTAATACTAGTAATAGATTCAAAAATGTAGACAACAATTAATTACAAAACGTAAAATTAATTGTGCAACATAACACAGGTAATTATTATTTTTAAGCGGCTAATTTATTAACAACTTTAAAACTTTGAAGACACTAGAAGCTACATGCGTCGTAAATAAACCTTTCTACAAATGAAACTTAATGCACACTTGCAACATTTGCCTGTAACGATTTCTGCAATAGAGAGTTGTCGCATTACTTTTATTAACGTAACGTTAACACATAGCAATCTCGATCAGTTGAGCTGACTTTATATATAAAAGCAAAACAAAGATTTAAGCTTCAATCGGTTGGTTAAAAATTAAAAACAAATGTATTAGGAGCTGCATATGAGGCATTAGGGACTAAAACTGTCGATAAAAATAAAAAATGGAGTACAAAAACATCATGGTTCAGTGCAGAAATCAAAGAAAAATGCCGTGAAAAGAAAGAAAGCTATTTAGAGTACAAGTCAAACAGAACAGATGAAGCCCACCAATCAGAAGTTACCGAATGGAAGAAGATCAATGGGGCGTCCAGGAAAGAGATGGAGCGACGATATAAAGAGCAGGAAACAAAGAAAATAGGCTTAGCTATAAGTCGGAAGAAGAAGAAGAATCGTCAGCTAAATGTTACTAGTTGATGTGGAACTGTTGCATTTGTTAGAGGTTTGTTTTAGATCAGACGACCCATCTCACTGCGCTGTGGAGGTTTCCTATGTCATTTACTGGTATGGAAGGTTACATCCTTTTTTCGAAGAAATGCCTTTTCAACTGCAAGATTTAGTTCGACTGAAAATGCCAAGAAGGTCTTGCTTCTAAACATCTTGCCTACCGACAATGGCGTGAAAATCCTAACGTCATAAATCCAAACATCTTTGTTCGTACCCGGAACAGATGCAAAGAAGTTATCGACGAAACCAAAAAGGCGCACAATCAAAGAATTAAAAACAAACTACCTGCTTGTCCCAACAATTCCAGGTCCGTTTGGTCAGTCGCTAAGTTCATTAGTCAAAATTTCACTAAATCCGCGACACCACCACTCACACGGCCATATAATACTGTTGGAACAACACCAATTGAGAAAGCCAACTTGCTAGCTGAACTCTTTGTCTCACATTCAACTGTTGATTTCTAAACACCACCACTATACCTAAAGTGCAGTCAAGGATGACCAACATTGTTTTCAGGAAGCGTACCTTAAAACGTACATGCCATAGCACTCAAAAAACGCGCGAGAGAACTAACACCAGTTTTCTGTAGACTTTTCAGCCTATCCTACAAAATGGAAATATTTTCTTTCTGCTGGAAATCCGCTACAATTCAGCTGATACCAAAAAAGATAAGAAGCCCTTGCCAAACAACTACCGTTCTGTCACACTGGTTTCAATAATATCGAAAGCCATCGAAAAGGCCATCAATCAGCATCTTCTAATATATATTAAAGAATTCAATATTGTTAGCGACCATAAATATGACTTTCGTAAGCAAAGATCAACAGGAGACATGTATGTAACACATGTTTTAGAAAAATGCTGCTGAACTCTAGCGGTTGCACATGATACATCCAAGGCATTCGACAGTGTTTGGCACGGTGGATTGTTGGCTAAGCTACGCCTTTACGGTATATCTGAAAGTTTTACTAGGAAAGACTTCTTCTGATAATAAAGATATTTATCTGGGTCTTCTATCATTCTGTCAACGATGGGTAAAATCTGCCAAACATGGTTAAAAAGCATTGATATTTTTTACTAACACACAAGTACCCATAAAAATGATTTCATCCATTGACTTTAGTGTGTTGAATAAAGGAAAAAAAAACTTTATTAATGGTACAGTCGAAAATCGTGCGAGTCAAAAGTTTATGTCAAATATTAAATATACACTTTATTACTTACCGTTCCGCTATTGTTAATGTAATATCACCTCCCTAACGCCCATAATCTTAAATGCATTGTTTCAAACATAATTATTTAGTACTAAATCGAAAGTGATTTCTTAAACAGTATAATGTGGTCAAGACGGCATAATTTTAAGATTATTTATTTTGGCAGATATCTGCTGTCCGGTATACCGCGAGGAGCACCATATAGAGATTTATGTAGAGCTATTTTGGAGCAGATGCCCCATACTATTACAGGTAAGCTGTTATTTTTATTAATATTGTATTATGGCCGGAATAACTGCCACTGATCAGTCTGTTAATATTCAAATGATAATTATCTTATTTTAGAAGGACCAGATTATCAGTTGGGAGCAACAAGAATTTTCCTAAGGGAGAGTTTGGAGCGTCAACTAGAGAACAAACGAACTGAATCCCTGAAAGGAGCAGCGGTGCTTATACAGAAAAATGTAAGGGGCTATCTGGCAAGAAAGAAATATAGAACAGTCAAAAGAAGTGCTATTACTATACAAAAACATTGGAAGGGGTATAAGCAGAGAAGCGATTATAACAAGATTAAAATAGGTAAATATTAATGCACACATTCAGGCGAGCAAAGGACGATCGCAAACACACGAGAACACCGAATACAGTATTTTTCTATGGGCTTCCATAGACGTAGATGACTATAATTAAAGTTAACAGTTTAACCGGTTTTTTTTTGTGCGTGTTTATTCTTTTCCTTAAGAATTTAGGTTACCTTTACGTAGCAAAGTTTAGAATTTTTGAAGTTTGCGTAGTTTTCGACAAATCTGGCAACATCAATTCGAAGCAGCCGTTCTCATGGTTATTAAGAGCAGTTGCCGGTAATTTAAATCTCAGTAACGCCATTTCACCTGACGGGAAAGGATGTTTTCTGCGTCTTTTATTAAGTATAGTTATTACAAGGATCTACTAAATTTATATTCGGGGCTATCTGGCAAGAAAGAAATATAGAACAGTCAAAAGAAGTGCTATTACTATACAAAAACATTGGAAGGGGTATAAGCAGAGAAGCGATTATAACAAGATTAAAATAGGTAAATATTAATGCACACATTCAGGCGAGCAAAGGACGATCGCAAACACACGAGAACACCGAATACAGTATTTTTCTATGGGCTTCCATAGACGTAGATGACTATAATTAAAGTTAACAGTTTAACCGGTTTTTTTTTGTGCGTGTTTATTCTTTTCCTTAAGAATTTAGGTTACCTTTACGTAGCAAAGTTTAGAATTTTTGAAGTTTGCGTAGTTTTCGACAAATCTGGCAACATCAATTCGAAGCAGCCGTTCTCATGGTTATTAAGAGCAGTTGCCGGTAATTTAAATCTCAGTAACGCCATTTCACCTGACGGGAAAGGATGTTTTCTGCGTCTTTTATTAAGTATAGTTATTACAAGGATCTACTAAATTTATATTCGGTACAATAAGAATTGTATTTATTTAACAATATCGTCGCGCTATTATGATATTTCTTAAAATAAATTTGTTGATTTATGATTTTAACCTTAGTAAATCCACAAATTAATGGGAGCAAAACTTTGGGTTTTGCTTATGCTTAGGAACTATTTTAAAATAATATAATTTTTATACCTTCAGAGCGTCCAAGCGGAAAATTTTTAACATTAATATTTATGTAGATAACTTAATTTTTTTTGCGATGGTTCTTTCTTTTACATCGTAAGCCACTATTATTCAGAAATCACTACTTTGAACGAACAACCTCACAAAAGGTCCCAATTATTTTAGAAGATAATAAACGACTTTAAGCCGCTTGTTTTTAAAATTTTGCGCGAAAGTCAAACCAAAAGCACGTGCTTTTCAAAGTAAAAAGGGTTTGTAAATATAGTTTTTCTTTTTACTTTTTTAAATTCAAATGTATACTAAAATTATATATCTTATAATGGTTAATTTATGTGCCTCCAAAGTGCTATTTACTTAATTTCTTTTTAAACATCGTATTGTTGGAAATATTTCCCTGATGTTTTGAATTGCTTCATTTTAAGCTTTAATCTGCAAATAGCACCCTGTAAAATAAGATTTTACGCTTCGTAAAACAAAAAATGGATCCAAAAGTTTCATTGGGCTCGAAATAAACGTAAAATTGTTTTTTTTTTTTTTTTTCTTTCTCTCTCATACTCTTTTCTAATACACACGTGGTAGGGAAGGATTTTTGCTATGCATGACAATGGTAACTATTTAAATAATAAAATCTCCCCCTCAACCAGCGCTTAAGTATTCACCATCATTTTTCTCCTGCCTACTACATAATAATACTAAAAATATTATTCATTTATTTAGGTGTTCTCAAGGCTCAAGCTCTCTACAGAGGCCGTAAAGAACGTAAACTTTACAGCAAAAGAAAAGCGGAATTCAAGAGACGCGTTGAAGCTGAGAAGATCGCTCAGGAGCGAGCCAAGCAACGTGCAGCTAGAGAAGCCCAGCTACAAGCTCAAGCTCAAAAAGCTAATGCTACAGCTAAAGCTGCTGCTAAAAGTGATAATAAAACTGCCGTGAATCATCTGGAAATACCTGCCGAATTAGCGTTTATATTTTCAAAACTGGATGGTAAGTTCTTTGAACCTACTCAGTATATATCACCACTACACCAAACACTTTATTTTTGCACTCGACGCGCGTTTCGCTAACCATGTTAGCTTCATCAGGAGCGATGATTGACTAAAGCTTAACTACAAATCTACCCTATTTATACTTAGCCTAACCCTTGAATTACTCAACCGGAACTAATGACATAGGCAAAGCTATCAGTTCCGGTCAAGTAACCAGTAGAGGAGACTATAAGGAATAGGCCCTCTGTCTTTATTTAAACTACTTTTACATTTTATGATTTCCATACTTTCGTATGCGTTCAACAATCTCCTATTAGATACATTTTTTATTAATCTTAGATTATCTAATGTTACAGTATGATCAGCTTCAAGGACATGTTCGGCAATGCTAGACTTTTCTGTTCTATTGTATCTTAAGTGTGCTAAATGTTCTTTACATCGTACTTTAATTGACCTTTTAGTTTGCCCAACATACTTTTTGTCACAATCATTACAACTAATTTAATAAATTCCACTTTTCTCACAATTAGGAATCTTATCTTTGGGATTTCCTAAGATATTCCTCAGATTGTCTGATGACTTATAGACTAAGGTGAGGCCTACCTTATTAAATACCTTATTGAGTCCCTTGCTATATTTCGGATTATATGGTATGGAGACATACTTGGTGTTATTTTCTTCGCGTGTAAAAAAGGTGGAATTCTGAATATTAAACCTAAATTTATGTCTATTTATTAGCTTATTTACTAAGTCATCGTCATAACCATTAACTCTAGTTATATTTCTAATACGATTCCTTTCTTTATTAAAGTTTACTCTATTCAGAGGGAAAGTGACCAAACGATGAACTAAAAAATGTAATGAGGCTAATTTATGTTGTTTGCAATGAAATGAATCATTAGGAATATATCTATCTGTTATTGTGTCCTTTCTATAGATATCAAATTCTAATCTATTATTATTTTTAATAATTAAAATATCTAGAAAAGGCAATTGTCCTTTGTTCTCAACTTCGTAAGTGAATTTAATGGAATCATACCGGCTATTTAATTTAGAAACAAAATCATCAATATTTGCTTTCTTTGTATCAAAAATCGCGAAAATATCATACACATACCTATACCATACCCTTGGGAAATAATCGAATTCTTGACTGGCTTCGGTTTCAAACTTACTCATGAATAAATTGGCTATGAAAGGTGACGAGCAATTACCCATAGCTGTTCCTTCTTTCTGAACATAAAATTGATTGTTATATTGGAAATAATTTTGTTCCATACAAAGTTTAGATTCCTAATTGTGAGAAAAGTGGAATTTATGAAATTAGTTGTAATGATTGTGACAAAAAGTATGTTGGGCAAACTAAAAGGTCAATTAAAGTACGATGTAAAGAACATTTAGCACACTTAAGATACAATAGAACAGAAAAGTCTAGCATTGCCGAACATACCCTTGAAGCTGATCATACTGTAACATTAGATAATCTAAGATTAATAAAAAATGTATCTAATAGGAGATTGTTGAACGCATACGAAAGTATGGAAATCATAAAATGTAAAAGTAGTTTAAATAAAGACAGAGGGCCTATTCCTTATAGTCCCCTCTACTGGTTACTTGACCGGAACTGATAGCTTTGCCTATGTCATTAGTTCCGCTTGAGTAATTCAAGGGTTAGGCTAAGTATAAATAGGGTAGATTTGTAGTTAAGCTTTAGTCAATCATCGCTCCTGATGAAGCTAACATGGTTAGCGAAACGCGCGTCGAGTGCAAAAATAAAGTGTTTGGTGTAGTGGTGATATATACTGAGTAGTATCATTGTGCCAAAGATTCCACATTCCCAACTTAGTTCTTTGAACCTGCAAAGCGTCTTTATTTATATATTTAATTTTAGGAAATTAATATTATTAGATTTACTGGAAGTGCAAATAAAGAGAAAAAATGAAATTTAGGATCAGTAGCAGCTTCGTAATATATGTTTTTTCCATTTTTTTTTAGGTTTTACTCCCATTCACACCGAACGCAACCTGGTCAAAGTACTCGGTGGCGTGACGGGTAATCCTCCTCCACTTAATCTGCCTCACGACTTAAATCAATTTGAATTCTCCAAGTTTTCCTCGGTATACTTCAAGGACGCCGATCTGCACTATAAAAAGGACCCAATCACCACTCCGTTTCTATCAAAGGCCGCTGCACGTGACCAAGACTTCCAGGATGCTGTTGCTCTGTTTAAGCTTATTTTGCGTTGGTCTAATGATCCTCAACTGACAGGTAAATTCTAATCAATTGAAACTGTTTGGGTCTCATCGGTTGCCTAGCACGATTGAGAGGCGGTTTGAATAACCGAATTATTTGAAATTATACTTGTTTGTATTTATTTTCCAGGAACGCGAGAAAGGGCGTTGGCAGACTATATGGTATACAAAGGTTTAAATTCTCGAGGACTCAGAGATGAACTACTGGTTCAGTTGTGCAATCAGACTTGGAACAATGACAATTCGGAAAGGGTTTGGCAGTTAATGGCACATTGTTTGAGTAGTTTTCAACCTAGTCCGCCACTCAGCAAGTAAGTTTTTTTTTTCTTGCTCGCGTTTTACTTTCCTGGCTAAAGGAAAAAATCACATGCCGAGATCTTTGCTTTTCTTCACGTTTTAGGGTTTCTCGGTCATTTTCGTCGTCTGCCGCTCTGTTGACACGATAACTCTCGAACAAAATAAGATATAAATTTCATACTTGGTGCAAAGATATTATCTTATGAGGCGATGAAGCCTAGAGTCTGAATGGCATCGCGTCGGTCAAAGGGGTGAAAAGAGTTTAGGTCGATAAATTTTATGTGTTTTAATAGTAATATGGTAACTTGTTATGTTTTGTATTAAAAGAATAAAAATAATGATGTCTGAATATTTATAGTAAAACCTATAAGGGATGAAAAGGGTGGGGGAAGAGATTATAGGGGTTGATTCATATATATCGTGTTATATGTCCTTTTTAGGATATTTGAAGTCGAGGAATTCAAAAATTAAGTTCTTATTTCATTGATTTCAATTTTAACTCGGGAAGGGGCGGGGGCTGTTTAATACTATATAATTTAAACACCATTTTGAAATACCAGGTGTACAAGTATGAAATGCGGATTTTTTTTCTAAAAAAAACATGTTAAATTCGGAAGAATGATAAAAAGTGCTTTATTCAAAGTATGCTCCATCGCTTGTTATACATTTTTCCCATCTTTCGGGCAATTTGTGAATACTACGCCATTAAAAATCTTCCACTTTTGCTGCAAACCATTCATCGAGCCATTTTTTTTCACATCTTCGCACCAACCAAAGCGCTGCTCAGCAAGTGCGTGACCCATCGATGCAAACAAGTGGTAATCGGAATGAGCCAAGTCTGGTGAGTAAGCCGCATGGGGTATAGCTTTCCAGCTGAGTGCTTCCAACGTGTCGCGTACTGATTTTGCCGTATAGAGCATTATCTTGAATAAAAATGACTTTGTGTTGCCTCTTTCGGTATTCTGGCCTTTTTTCAAGCAATGAACGGTTCAAATTGGTCAATTGTTGTTGGTAACGTTTAGTATTAACCGTTTCCTCAGGTTTTAACAGCTCATAATAGACCACGCCCCGCCGCTCCCACCAAACACAGAGCATCATCTTTCTGCCAAAACGATTCGGTCTTGCGGTCGATGTGGATGGTGCGCCTGGAGCTACCCATGATTTTTTGCGCTTGGGACTCTCTAAATAAATCCACTTTTCATCCCCTGTAACTATACGATACAAAAATGACTTTCTTTTGTACCAAGCGAGCAAAATGTCACACGTGTTTTTGCGCTTTTCCATTTGCCTGTCGTTCAACTCATGTGGTACCCATCTACCGGCTTCTGAATCTTTCCCATCTCTCGTAGCTGATTGGAAACATCTTGTTGACTAACGCCCAATTACTCGGCGAGTTGTTTTTGTGTCTGCGAATCGTCTTCGTATTTTTTTGGCAGTTTTCCATGTTCCTTGTCTGCAACATCGAAGTCATCACTTTTGAAACGCCGAAACCATCGTTCACACGTATCTTGCGATGGAGCATGTTCACCATAAGCTTCTCGAAGTAATCAGTATGATTCAACAGCAGTTTTCTTCAAATGAAAACAAAAAATTAATGCTGTCCGCGAATGCTCTTAGTTCGGTATAAATTTCGATATATTGAACACAACAATACAACACTATGCATATACTTTTCCAATTTATCACTCGTGCGCGTCTGACACTTGTTGATGACGCAACAAAATGGCGAAGTGTCAAATCTTTATAGCACAAACTGCATTGGTGCACCATCTATTGTCTGAAATTCGCATTTCATACTTATACACCTGGTAATTACAGGTTTCGTGGACAAATTTTAAACATAATATTTATAGTAAGATACGTAAAGGGTTAAAGGGGTGAGGTAGCGGGTAAAAAGGGTTACTTCTTATATATGAGTACAGGCCCGCTGTAAGCGGGCATGCAGAGTGTGCATCGCACGCGGGTGGTACAGCCAGTAGGGCGGCACATACGGGGATCTCCTCGTGTTTTGTACATATTACAGTCACGGAAAATAGCATGGGGGCGGTTCCAGAAAATTCCTGAAGTGGTGGCATGGGTGGTTGTGCACGCGAGCGTTCAGACGGCTAGCGGCGGGCCTCTACGGGTATGGTGGATTTTTGGAGTCAAGGAATCCCTTGCTAGAAGAAAAATGTATTTGTGAAAAATATCCTCGGCGATTTTTGCTTTTTTTCCCTTTAAGAATTCTTAGATCACGATAGACATATTTTTCTATTTCCGTCAGTTGGTCTATCTGCCTGTCGCCTTGTCGGTCTGTTGTCTGTTTGTACCATATTTCTCAGACAAAATGACATTATAATACTTCCATTACAAATGAAACCTACAGTTTTTGAGCATTATCATTTTAAGCGAAGAGGGTGAAGGGGCTAGGTGTCGATATGTTCTATCGTTTGAATCGTATTATAGAAATTTACTTTCCCTTTACTTAAGAAAGTCAAAGGAAGTACTGAAAATCGCTTTGCCGATTTTTTAAGTAAACACCATTATTATATAAAGCGAATTAAAAATTAGTTTTTGTAATAATAATACCTACCACTTCTTATCCAAAAGTCGTCTTTTTCCAGGTACCTTCTGAAGTTCATTACCGATCATGCTCCAGCAAGTATTAGAGAAACACTTCAGAGAAAGCTTACACGGAGTCTTCAAAGGGCTCCACACTCTCGGAACATGCCACCCAGTTTACTGGAATGGAGAAGTATCAGGCAAAAATCTAATTGCGCTTTGCCACTGACTATGGCCGACGGATCAGTTACAAGTGTAAATGCGGATTCGTGGACAACTTGTGAAGAAGTAAGTAAAATATTCTCTGTATCAATTCATTGGGCCTATAAATGAATCTGGTCTGGGGAAAATTGCTACAGTTTTACAGTGGAAATGTCGTAGAAATGAGTTATAGTCATTTGTGGCCACAATCCACAATTATTTAAAAAAAAAAGAAATTCTCCTACGACTGTCATATTGCCTACCATGAAACCATATCTATGTTAATATGGGTTTCTTGGATATGAGCTCTATAGTGGATATTTCCTATGGGACATCCAACGGCGTCCATAGGCTATCTAGAAGAACCAACCGAATATTTCGTCCTTTCTAAAGGAAAGCATTGTATTGGTAAAAAAAATCAGTTTTCCAGATTTTTGCTTTTCTTCACCTTTTAGGGTTCCTAGATCATGAAAAACACCCATATTCATCGATCTGTTTGTTCGTTGGTATGTCGGTTTGTTGGCATAATAACTTTCGAACGAAAGATATATATATATATATATATATATATATATATATATATATATATATATATATATATATATATATATATTTATATATATATATATATATATATATATATATATATATATATATATATATATATATATATATATATATATACACTCCTGGACAAAATTAACGCAACAATATATTAAATCATACAAATCTCTATAATGCAATAATTTTAATAATTTTTTATGAACATTGGTTACACTAAAAGTTAGAAAAAACTTATTCGGATACTTTAAAAGTGAATTAGCTACCAAATTTCTCTATAAGATTCGAATTAAAATTATTCTTAAGACCTAATAACAAAATCGTTGAAATTATGTAATAATGAAAAAAATAAACTGGGTCACTAGTAGCAAAATTAATGGTGTAACTGGGACACTAGTAGCGTGTGTTGCCTCCTCTACTTCGGATGACAGCGTTTTATGCGCCTAGGCATGCTTCTAATTAAATTTTGGATAAAATCTTCAGGAATTTGCTCCCATTCTGTGATAACTGCATTTTCAAGTTCCCTCAGGTTTCTAGGTGCTGGTATATGACGTTTCCCATTTTTCTTAAGGTGATCCCATACATGTTCTATCGGATTCAGATCCGGGCTTTTTGGTGACCATTGCATAATCGGTATATCAACTTGATTAAGATAAACGAGTACCTCCCTAGCCACGTGAGGTCGAGCGTTGTCTTGCATAAACAGGAAATTGGGCCCCACAAAATGACCGAAAGGCATCACATGTTCTATTACAATATTCTCATGATAGTAGTCAGCATTCATGGATCTCGTACAGATAGGAACTAACTCTGTGCGAGCAACAAAGCAGATGCCACCCCAGAACATAACAGAGCCACCGCCGAATGGAATCCTTGCAGAGATATTGCAAGGAGAAAACTTCTCTCCTGGTCTTCGCCATACTCACTCACGACCATCTGGATGTTTTAGACTAACCCTAGTTTCTTCCGTGAAGAAAACTTGTTTCCAATCATCCACAGACCAGTTTTCGTGATTTCTAGCAAAACGTAACCTGGCAACTCTGTTCTCTCTAGTAAGCAAGGGCACAGTGGCTGGTCTCCTACTGTTTAATCCAGCTTCATTTAACCGTCTTCTAACTGTTTTAGAAGAAATTGTGACATTGCGGACAACTTCGAGTTCGTTTCATATTATAGAACTAGTGACAGTCCTGTTTCTTAAAGCATATTGTCTTATAAAACGTTCATCTAGGTCGCTAGGGCATCGTTTTCGCCCTTGCCCTAGCCTTCTAGAATAAGTTCCTACCTCATTCAAGCGTCTTACCATACGACTTATTGTGGAACGATGTTTGCCTAACAAATTGGCAACATAACTCTGACAATATCCCTCGTCCAATAAAACTGAGGCTCGCACTATCTCGTGTTCAGTTAAATTCCTTGTTCGATTCATTTTTCTAATTCTTTGGGGTCAAGAATAAAACAGTCTACCACAAAAACGTATTACTTTGAAAAAGGGAACAAGGGAACAATTTATAAGCTTACTTTTAAAGAAAATCTATCGCAATTCTTTAAAACTGTAAGTTTATATATATATATATATATATATATATATATATATATATATATATATATATATATATATATATATATATATATATATATATATATATATATATCTATATCTATATCTATATCTATATCTATATCTATATCTATATCTATCTATCTATCTATATATATATATATATATATATATATATATATATATATATATATATATATATATATATAAAGGGTTTTAGTTCAAAACTGGACATATCCAAAATATTTAAAAACGAGTTTTAACTGCCACCTGTTGGTATACAAGAAGTACTAACGGACAGACAATTTATTTCTGTTCAAAGCAAGAAAAGCCCTAGGATAGACCTTCTAAAAGAAATGCGGTTCAAAATAAGATATGCCCAGAAAAAAAAACAGTTCAAAACGGGGTATGTTCATAGTGGTCTGATGTCAGTGGCTCCTAGTCCTTTCAAGGACTGATGTCAGTGGCTCCTAGTCCATTCAATGTCCAGCAGCGGCGGATTAAAAATTGCATGAACTTTTTCGAGGACAAAAAATACAGAAGCAAATGCCCCTTTCCAATCCAAAAAACAAGGAAGCTCCAAGTCGTGTTAAACGTTGTCAAAAATCACTCCATCCAACCAAGCAGTCCAGGTCCACGAAGACCAGGAACTCTGAGTTCAGAAAAGTAGGATATGCTAGGCCAGTCAAGTTTCAACTACCTTTGAAGAAAGAAAATTCTAATCCCTGCAGAAAAATTCAAGGACATTATTCACTTGTCTAAATTTTGTAGCCCAAAATTTAGGAAAACGTTTAACAAAATTTTTACAGCGTCAGACAAGTCAAAAAAAATCAAAAACCTATTTTTTCAATATTTTTTTATAAAAACATAGAGAATTTACAAAATTCTTGCTAATAGTTTGTACTTATTGATTTTATTTTTTTAAATTACTTTTAAAATTAAATTTACAGAAAATTAGTAATAGTTATGAAAAATATTGTTGTTTTATAATGGACATACCTTGTTTTGAACAAAAAAATTTTGACATTTCTTTTTATTTTAATAATTTAAACAATTTTACATTTACTTTTTAAAAAAGGCACATTTGTTAATTACGTATATTTGTTGAAACAAACATTACTTTTTGGTTTCTTAATAACCGGTTTTCCTTCAGTTTTGGACTTGCAAACTTTAAAAATTGATTTTCTGAAAAAGACAATTTCTGGACACGTCCAGTTTTGAACTAAGCCCTTACTATAAAGGTTTTCACGGATGGTGGAATGTAATACATTCAAATTACGAGTTTCAATCCGTTCGTCTAACAATGAATTTGCACGTCGTTTCGTCAAAATCTCATTTAGTATTTTCAAGTGCTCCCTCTGCTGCTGCTACTCGATACTGTGATCATGCTGTTGCTGCCGCTCGAAGCGGTAACTGCAGCCAAACATTTAATAAAGAGAATTATACATTTGATAATAATTTCCATATTTTACACGTTTAGAACAAATCGCATAAATTAAATTTATTTGAGACCCTCGAGATCGATAAAAAAATACAAACACACCGTTTAATGACCAATTGGGCGTCGGAAATTTCCCATTGTTGAATTTATTTAATGAATGGATAATTTGTATAATTATTAAGTTTTGTTGTTATTTTTTAGTTATAACCTACATATAAATATTTACTCATAAAACCACGGAAAAATATTTATTTCATTCCCTACCCATACTTTTGATAAAGCTGATATTTTAGGGAAACACATGTCATGTATAAAAATCAATAAAAGTGGAAATTTTACTAAAAATTTAGTGTTTTTTTCTCAGGGAAGTATTTTATTCGTTAGAAAATTACCCTCAGAAATTTTCGCTTTCCTTCGCATCTTAGGGTTATTAGATCGGGAAAAATATATTTTTCTTTTTTCGTCGGTCAATCGTCTAACAATTGGCTTGTTGATCTGTTGGCATGATACGAGATGATAATATAAAACTCGAAGTTTGGATGAAACCCATAGTTCTAAATTGATATACTTTCAAGCAAAGGGTGTAAATTTACTTACTCTTTACTTGAGAAAGTTCGGTACTTATTTTAGAACTACGTGTTTCAAGGCAAGTCCTGAACAAATTACTATAGGGGATGTGCCTAGTTATGGAGCCAAAAAAAAGTGTTTTTTAGGATTCTTTTTAGCGAAATTACTCATTAAAAGACAATTTATGAAAGTTTAATTAAAAAAAAAATAGCGGCGCAACACCCCATCCCCTGCGACTCTTTTTTTAAGGAGCATTGCGGTGTCCACTATTACTGGGAGCTGGTTCATCTGAAATCAAAATTTCCAAAGAAATTAGTTTACGAGAGGATCAATCTTATCTTGAAACGAAGGATTTAAAAAAAAAATCATCAGATGGCACTGGTTTAAATAAAAAAGCGAAAAAATATCGAGAAAATATGTACCAAATTTCATCAAAATCGGGTCAGTGATTCTTGAGATATCTTCCACACTGCGAGCTATTTTTAGGAAAAAGTAGGTTCGAGAAAAACGAGTTTAAAGTTTTAGGTTTGAAAAATCAGGTTAAAAAACAGTAATACAAAAATAAATTCTTACCTGTAAATGAATCGTCGACTCCAGGGCCGTATGCTGAATCTTCATCAGCTATTTGAGCTTCTAGAATACTAACTTGTTCTTGTCTATGACGCATACTAGCTTCTTTTGTACTTTGTAGCAATTGTCGCTCGGCCAGGTCAACTCGTTCTCCGTCCACTTTAGCTGCGTAATCATGTGCATATCGGCCACAACGAATAGCTGTCATTATCCCCCATAGCTGTCATATTTAACCTTAATAACTGCTACGACTGAACTGTTACGAGTGAACTGCTACGAGTGAACTGTGCAAAGGTACTGCACAAACTCCCAGTTTCAAATACAGAACCTTAGAATAGCATATTGTCAAGGACAATTGAAGAATCTCTTGTATTATATTAAAAAATGAAAAAGTTCAAAATGCATTAAAATTGAATTAAGGTGGGCGAAGACTGATTTGAGAGATCGCTATCTACTCTACGCAACGGCCTTGCTTTTACACTGCTTTAACTTCCTCAATTTTTAACCGATTCTTATGAAACTTTTCTGTTCTTAAGATATTATACTAAAAGAAATCCAAAAGTCGAATTTTTCGACCCATATGACTAAGTACATGCACTTTACCGATTTTTAAAAGTTGTCAATTTTTAAAAATAATTTAAACATTTTTTCCTTAGGCTGCTTCCCTAGCAATGTCGTCTCAAGAAATAACTCCAGAAGGATGGACAGTTGTCATGGACGACGCTGGCGTTGTATACGAAGGAAATGGCCTAGACTACATCTTTGACTTAGTTTCTGAATTAGAACTGTTTCCTGCTTTTCCCGTACAGAAATCGACGCTGCTTAAAGCCGGAAACCGTAGGAGTTTTCCTGCTGAAGTCGATCACCACAGCGTCATAACTCCAACCAGACCACAGGTATACACTTTTTCATAGATATTTTTGCTGATTTACTGATGTAACAACATACAGATTAGTACTGAAATGCTTTACATATAAATCTTTTAATTATATTTTTTTTTTGGTTAGGTTCCTCCACCCGAACCGCCGATAAACGTAACACGCAAGGTATCACGTGAAATTCCCAGAGAAATAATCCGTTCATCACCGCCAGCTCAAGTCATACATTCACGACAGAGCTCCAGGAAATCCTCAAGGGAAGTACAGAACCTCGAAACGAGATACAGCCCTAGTAATAGGGATTCACCAATTATAAACACTGCCAGCTCACCAGTGCGAAAGGCATCACATGAAGCTTTGTCGAGAACATCTGCCCTTAACGAGAGGTACTTCGAAGGGGAAAAGATACGCTCGAGAAGCTTAGACAATCTATTAGGGGATCCAGAACCCGCCAATACTACTTTGGCAGATCTTGGTTTGTCCACATCTTCGAAACTGAACGAAAGGTACCACATGTTGTATATTATAAAGCTGTCTCTTTGAAGACACTTAGATTTTTCAGATCGCTCGTAGACGACGTAATGAAAACAGCGCCTCGCTCATGAAAATCATAATTCATGAACCCGTGATATATCGTATATTTCATATACGAGGGCATATTGATAAGTTGTTAGCCCAGCATAAAAAGAACAAGCAAAAATTTCAGAAACACAAATATTGTAGTTGAATATTACTTGTAAATATACACGGTGGGTCCATAAAGTAAACAAATTCTTTTAAATGATTTTTACCAAACTAAATTTGTTTGGGAAAATAAATAAGTTGAGTGTTGCTGTAGGATACTTGCGAGGACATATTGAAAGTAGTTTAAACTTTTTGTGAACATAAGGTGTATTGCATGTACAGCTTCTAAATTCCCCTACGTTATCCAGATGGCGCTATTTATTGACACCATTATGGCTAATACTATTCAAAGTACTTTTCGCTTAGTGTTTCCTCTGCACCATTACCTTACTAAAGAGCCTTAGTAATAGGACTTCCTATGATCAATTTTCTTCATTATTTTAAAATTTACAATATTTAGGTACCACTCCGTTGAACAACTGGCTCCGATAAAACCAGTAGTGATGAATCATCAGAACTATATGGCCAAGCAGGAAATTGAGTTTGAGTATCCTGATATTGGAAGTGTTAGTACTTCGCACAGAGACCGTGGAGGTCCAAGATATATCAAATCGCAATATGCAGGTAACTTTTGATTGATTTTTCAGTTGTTGGGCCTATATAAGTTAATGTTGCGTAATTATTATTAATAGTTTTTGGATATACAGTAGAATCTCGATTATTCGAAATAATATGGACCAAAGTGACTTCAGATAATCGAAATTTCGGTTAATCCGAATTTTTTTATAAACTAGAAGTTTAGAATAAATATAATATTGCAGATTGATTTAAAAGCATTTATACGATATGCTATTACCTACATAGGTATTTATTAAAACCAAGATTAGAACAATTAGTTTACTTATTTTATGTATATGTACGGAAAATCGAAAATAAAACAGTTTCATTCTTAACTTTAATGTCTTAAAAATGAGGTAATTTTTAACTGCACTCGTTTTGCGTTAGTTCTGTTTTTGGCTGCAATGTCTCTCCAACGTTTGATAAGCAAAACGTCCGCGGCGGTTGCATTTTTTTGTTGTTCTACATAAGTTAAACGCTTTTTCTAGGGCCTCTAGTCCTTCTGAATGTGACTTCTACTTCGTTATCATCATCATCATCACTGTCTATTTTATTAGCATTTTTGCATACACTTTTAATTAATTCTTGGTCAGTCATTTCATCTTCCACACTATCACTGTTTAACCATTCACAAACATCGGTTTCCGTAACACTTTCACGTCCTGATATTCTTGTAATAATTTGATGTAAACTTTCATTATCTTCTGTTTCTGCCTCTGAGTAATGTCTCTCCTTTTTTAGAATCAATTTTGACCAAGATTTTTCCAGGGTACTAATGTTTACTTGATTCGAGGCTGAAGCTATTCAATATATAACATTTTTTCAAATTTATCTTTTTTAAACAATCACTAAGATTGCCACCTTCATTTACTTCTTCTAAAATATGCTCCAATAACAAACGCCTGTAATTGCGTTTTAAATTTTCCAGTACACCCTGTTCCATAAGCTGAATGAGAGAAGTTACAGCAGAAGGCAAAAACATTGCTTTTATTTCCCCACTTTCAAGTTGCTCCGCACTTGGGTGAGTGGGGGCGTTATCTAGTAACAGAATACATTTTCTAGGATATCCATGTTCTTTTAAAAAAAGTTCCACTTTGGGAACAAAATCTCCAAAAAAAACAGTCTTTAAATAGAGTCGCGTTTATCCAGGCAATGTTTTGATTTTTTATACAAAACAGGAAAAGCATTGGGACAAATATTCTTAAAGGTTCGTGGATTTGCTGACTTACCCGTACATAATAATGGGAGTTTGTGTCTTCCAGAAGCATTACTGCATGCAAGAACAATAATACGTTCTTTGTTACGTTTGTAACTAGGTGCTCGAGTTTCCGTCTTTGAAGCTAAGGTATTTGACGGCAACATTTTGTAGTTCAAGCCTGTTTCATCACAATTATAGATTTGGTCTGGTTGTAAACCATGTTCTTTCATAAGCTGCTTAAAATTTTGTTGCAGCAGATACATCAGCCGACAATCTTTCTCCACAAACTTTCAGTCGACGTATACCGTGTCTTTTTTCCACCCCTCTAGCCATCCATCACTTGCACAAAAATTTACAGGCGCTTCAATAACCGGCAACTCTTCGCTTAAACTCACTGCCTTATGTTTTAAAATTGTTCCTAAAATTGGTATTCCACCTTCTCGATTCTGTGTAAACCATAAAAATAAAGGTTCATGCACTTTTTGGTATTCACCGCTTTTCATACTTTTTCGTGCCTGTGTGAGCGATGACAAAACACTAAACCATTTTTCAAGTTTTTCGCGATTTTTTTCTCCACTTTGAAACAGTACCCACGGCTACACCTAAATCCTTCGCTATATTTTTAAGAAGTTCACCATTATCTAAACGTTGAAATGCTTCAAGTTTCTCAGTTAAGGTAATAACAACACGTTTACGCTTATTATTATGACGCTCCATTTTGTAAAATATCTATTAAAACGAAACTATTACCTCTGCGATAATAATAGACTTATAACACTCGTCAACCAACCAAAACATAGACAGCGGTGAAATTCTAGTCGGCGGGGAGTCCCCGACGCGTTAAGGAAACCACTCATCGTCTGTTTGGAATAATGGGGATTTTTTCGTTTAATGGGAATACAATTTGCTTTTTAACAGTTTATTTCGGATAAGCTGGATTTCAAATAACCGCGATTCGGATAATCGGGATTGTACTGTATTAGTACAGTAATTTGTCCTGAATAGAACGATACATCAATTTTTCCTGCACTGCAAAATGACCCGAAACATTTTATTTATTCGTTTTAGGTAAAAAAGCACCACCTGGCAGTCACTCAAGTCGGGCCTACATTGAAAAATCCGAATTCGGAGGCGTTCGAAGCTCAGCGATGTCAGATACAAGTGAGGCTCCCAGTCTGGCTTCTCATGTGCGACGAGTCCGAGTTCCTTCACAAGCAAGCGACGTGGACCAATTTTTGGACGAACTATTCAGTCCTGTCCTGGATGGTAACTTAGATGAGTTGTCTGACGCTAGATCGCTTGCAGCCAGTATCAAAGGAGGAGGAAGTACCATTTTTGACGAGGATGAATCGTTTGAAAAATCAGAAGAAATAGTGAAAAATAATTCAAAAGACGACACGATGACTGTTATTAATGATGGGGAGTATATAGAAGGTCTCGATGACTTTTTGGATCAAGTTTTGGGGAATGAAATTAATGCCGAAGTTAATTTGTTGTCAGATGTTTCCAAAATGGTATTAAGAATTAAAGGTGGTGGACATAGAGATAGAAGTAATAGTCAAGTTAGTGAGGTTAGTAATATTATTATTTTTTGTGAATTACAGAAGCTACAAAGTGGTTTATTGCAAAAAAGGATTCATCGTCCTGAGTTTTTGAATGTAGTGAATCAGCGAGTTTTTTTGTAGGTTCTTGTATTTATTTAAATTAAAACAAATTTTCAGGGCAGTTTTGTACTGGACCAAGAAGTCGAAAACATAACAACACCACAACCTAGCACTTCTGGGGCGAACACTAACGTTGACGACTACATAAGCGACCTGTTCAGACCCATTTTTATAAACGACAGTGTCAAGGCACTCACCGAAAAGCACAATTTAGTCGACTGTATTAAAGGAGGAGGTTCGACGCAAAGCGGAGCATCATCATCTAACTACAACTTCCAATCTATCCCCGCTCCGATTCCCGCTCCCCTTATGATGCCTCTGTTAAGCCCCACCCAAGAAGGGTTCGTACCAATGTTTAACATGCCACCGGTTAATATAAATGGCATGCCAGCAAATGGAAACGATTTAGCATCATATCAGCAAAATCTCCAACGTGCGTTCTTGCAGAGCGCCATGGCTCAGAATATCCAGATTCAACAGCAATTGTTGGCTCAGAATCAGGCTTTGCAGCAGTTGTTGACTCAGAATGTTCCCGGAGCGGATATAAATGTGAAGGTAATATCTTAGAATGTTAAGATTTGATACATTTTAGGTTCATTTGGCTATTTCTGAGATATCATAAAACGTTACTTGATGTGTTGACAAACTTTGGGACATAATAGTATAAGATATGTCGTTTTAGGTAACAGAAACTGTACAAACAACAGTGAAAGCTCAAGTACATCAGTCGTCTTCCCAATCTCCTCAAAATAGGAAGTCCAGTTTTAATAAAACTGGTAACAGTAGCAATGCAATAAGAAAATCTAGCTCACCAAGTGTTGGATCATCAGGTATAACACACACACACACACACACACATATATATATATATATATATATATATATATATATATATATATATATATATATATATATATATATATACTAGCCGTGCCCGCGGCTCCGCTCGCGTGGACTTGATTCACTAATATCGTCACTGCTTATTTCTTGTGTTACCTAACGTAATAAAATATCTGCCATTATTTCCCCTTATCTCCCATTATTTCTTCTTATCTCCCATTATCTCTACATAATTTCGATTATCTAGGCTTATTTCTGCTCATCTCCCATTATTTATCCTTATCTCCAATTATTTCTCTTTATCTCCCATTATTTCTCCTTATCTCCTATTATCTAGGTTCATCTCGACGTATCTCGCAATATTTCTACTTATCTCCCATTATTTCTCCTTATCTCCCATTATCTCACCATAACTCCCAATATCTTATCTCTGCTTATCTCCCATTAGTTCTCTTTATCTCCCATTATTTATACTTATCTCCTATTATCTCACCTTATCTCCCATTATCTAGGCTTATATCAAATTATATAAAACATATGTAGAAATTTATAACAACACGTAAATCGGATAAGCGGTTCTCAAGTGATAAGCACATTAACGGACAGACAGACAGACAGAGAGACGTTGTATTCTATATATATTATTATCTCTACATAATTTCCATTATCTAGGCTTATCTCTGCTCATCTCCCATTATTTCTCCTTATCTCCCATTATCTAGGTTTATCTCGCAATATTTCTCCTTGTCTCCCATTATTTCTCCTTATCTCCCATTATCTCACCATAACTCCGATTATCTTATCTCTGCTTATCTCCCATTAGTTCTCCTTATCTCCCATTATTTATACTTATCTCTCCCATTATCTCACCTTATCTCCCATTATCTATTATATCGATTATATAAAACATATGTATAAATTTATAAAAACACGTAAATCGGATAAACGGTTCTCAAGTGATAAGCGCACTAACAGACAGACAGAGAGACGTTGCATTTTATATATATTATATTCTTTGCAGCATGATATTGTTTCATATTTAAAGGTTAAGGCAGTGTATTGCAACGCGCTAACGGTAACCTTTTTCCGACTTGATTCACTATTATCGTCACTGCTTATTCTTTATGTTACCAAACGCAATAAAATATATCCCATAACCGGGCCAGAGAAAAATGTTTATATTTTTTTAAAAAAAGCACGTAAATCGGATAAGTGGTTCTCCAGTGATAAGCGCACTAACGGACGGACAGACAGACAGGCAGAGAGACAGACAGACAGGCAAAGAGACAGACAGACAGGCAGAGAGACGTTGCCTTTTATATATATTATAGATAGAAGATTATAGATAACCTGGCCAGAGAACAAATGTATGAATTAAAAAAAAAACACGTAAATCGGATAAGTGATTCTCGAGTGATAAGCGCACTAACGGACAGACAGACAGAGATACGTTGCATTTTATATATATTATAGATGTAATAAAATATATATCTATAACCTGGTCAGAGAACATATGTATGAATTTAAAAAATCATGTAAATCGGATAAGTGGTTCTCGAGGGATAAGCGCACTAACGGACAGACAGACAGAGAGACGTTACATTTTATGTATATATTTATTGTAGATATAGATTATTATTATTATATAACCTGGCCAAAGAATATATGTATGAATTTAAAAAAAAGACACGTAAATCGGATAAGTGGTTCTCGCCTGATAAACGCACTAATGGACAGACAGACACACAGAGCATTTTATATATATTATAGATTATAGGTTGTAGATATTCTCTGCTACATAATATTGTTCTATATTTAATGGTTTAGACTGTGTTTTGCAAGGGAACGCGCTAGTGGCAAACTTTTTTCCGACTTCATTCACTATTATCGTCACCGCTCATTCCGTATGCTACCTATCGTAATAAAATATAGCCTATAACCTGGCCAGAGAACATATGTATGTTTTACAAAAAAAAAAAGTAAGTAAATCGGATAAGTGGTTTTCCAGTGATAAGCGCACTAACGGACAGACAGACAGACAGAGAGACGTTGCATTTTATATATATTATAGATATATACGAGGCATGTTTTTTTAAGTAAGTACCGTTTTGCGATTCCGCCGCCGCAGCGATACGGTCGGCGTTTCGCGCATGCGCGCTGGTAACCTACATCTCATGTCTACGCACTGACGCCATTACAGTCTGATTCTTCATTGTATACGTTGTTTACTGAGTGTTTAAGATGCCTCCGACAATCGTGAGTCCCGCCGATTGTGAAGTACGGGCTGTTATACGATTTCTTAGTGCTAAAGGCGTAAAACCGATCGATATTCATCGTGAGATCTGTGAAGTTTACGGACAAAACATTATGAGTGATGGAATGGTAAGGAAATGGGTGAGAGCATTTAAAGATGGCCGCACAAAAATGTGCATGATGAAGAACGGAGTGGGCGTCCTTCGGTCGTTAATGAAGATTTGGTGCAGAAAGTGGACGAAAAGGTGAGAGAAAACAGACGCTTTACAATTTCATCATTGTGCGACTGCTTTCCTCAATATTCTCGTAGTGTTTTGTATCGCATTGTGACCGAGAACTTGAATTACCGGAAATTGTGTTCATGTTGGGTTCCAAAAATGTTGACGGATTTGCACAAAACCCAACGTTTAGGCAGTGCATTGACTTTCCTTGAGCGGTACCACAATGAAGGTGAACATTTTTTAGACCAAATTGTTACTGGTGACGAAACATGGGTGGCCTACGTCACACCAGAATCGAAACAACAATCCATGGAATGGCGACATTCATCATCACCCAAAAAAGTGAAGTTTAAGCAAACAATTTCTGCCCGCAAAATCATGTGCACAGTTTTTTGGGACAGAAAAGGAGTATTGCTAGTGGAGTTTCTGCCTCGTAATGAGACAATCAATGCAGCGTCTTATTGTGAGACATTGAACAATCTGCGTCGTGCAATCCAGAACAAAAGACGTGGCAAGTTGAGTAAGGGTATCGTTTTGCTGCATGACAATGCCCGTCCACATGTGGCTAATCGGACCAAAGATCTCATCAAATCTTTTAAATGGGAAACTCTAGATCATCCTCCATAAAGCCCTGATCTGGCGCCCAGCGACTACCATTTGTTCCTGCACTTGAAGAAGCACCTGGGTGGTCAGCGTCTTCAAGACGATAACGAAGTCAAAACATTTGTGATGCAGTGGTTAACAAGTCAGGCGGCAGAATTTTATGAGGAGGGTATTCAAAAACTGGTGCCACGTTATGACAAGTGCCTCAATATTCACGGAAATTATGTAGAAAAGTAGATTAAGGTACAGGCTTTCATGTAAAAATAAAATTATAGCGATATCTTTGCACGTCTTTCTTTAATTCCAAAACGGTACTTACTTAAAAAACATGCCTCGTATATATATATATATATATATATATATATATATATATATATATATATATATTATATATATATATATATACATATATATGTTTTAATTAAAGAAAACTATGTTACTTTAGGGCGAAATCATTGACAACCAAGAAAATTCTTCTTCTCACAAGAAAATTTAAATAAAAATTTATTGGTGCCGTTGGGATTCAAACCTACCATCTCAGGGTATATGTCCCTGCGCTCTACCAACTAAGCAAAAGCAGCGGCGTGCCTTGGTCTGCTAGTCGGAGATCTGTTTCGTCATTTCCCCCCACCCCAGTCGAGAACCAATTTGAATTCCGTTGACGTTACGCACACTGGCATGGTAAATAAGCCCATCCTTGTGGCCACCATGTTTACTGTTTTGTTCGTTCGTGGGACTTTATAATGTACGCCAAAGAGTACGTAAATCATACAAATGGAAAAAAAATGATGTTGGTTTAGGTTACCGAAACAATTAACTATCAGAAAAATACTTGAAGATAAGGACACAACCACAAGAGAATTAAAAAAGTTTCTGAGTGCCAGTGGGATTTGAACCTACGACCTTAAGGGAAGTAAGATTAGTTTCCGACTGAAATAAGGAAAGTGATCTCCTATTAAAAAGCCAAACTAGGCTGGTGGCTCAGTTGGTACAATGCATTTCTACGAAATGTGTGTTATCGATTACTTACAACACCTGCCAACAAACAACAGCGCGTTGCATATGTTTGAAACTTTCAACAGAACTTTTACAGGAATCACGCTTATCAATACTCGTGTCGCTTAACAACATTTTTGTTGAACTATGGGTGTCATATGAACGTAACCGTACATAAAATTTGATTTCATAATGGCTTCCGAATTTTAGATTTTAAATCAAGAAAAGCTAGCTCAGACTCCAATCAAAGTATGATAAGTAGGAGTGGGATCCCCGCTCCTCCACCAATGCCACCTCCTATCGATGAGTGTGATCCTAGCGAAGCCAGGCCTTTCATGGACCCTTATGGAAGAGCTAAAACTGTCAGAATCGGTAAGACTCTCTGCACTTAAATTAATTGAATAGTTTTTGCTTCAAGCGGAATTCGTTGGTTTTTTAGATTGATTTCCATTAAGATGTACGAGAGTATTTCTATAAGTACTATCTAGCGATGAAAAAGACGTCATACAAAAAATCCTTGTCTAGCAGAAAACTGTCGTCGCTAGGTTTATAGAAGACATTTTTGTAAAACTCTACGAGTAGCTAAGCAGATAACTTAAAAAAAAACTTCGCAGGTTAAATTGTTTAGAGTCTGAGCAAACTATTTTATTTATTGGTTGTCAAAAAAATATTGAGCCTTTTTTTCGTCATTACTTTGTGTCAGTTGAAAGCTGACATTTCACAGGAGTAGACGATTAAAAACTATTGGAAGTCATTTATTCAGACCTAACTGAGAACGCCCTTAATATTAGTAAAATTTTTGCAAATATTCGCTACATTTTTCAATTTTTTTTCGATAAAGATAGAAATGCTGTTCAGGCGTACGAAGAAATTTGTTGTGTTTATGGTTAAGATAAATTACCATAAGTAGCACCCAAAAGATGATTTAGTAGCTTTCGTTCTGGAAATTTCGATGTTAAAGATGCTTCTCTCTCTGTTCGACGATGACAGAAAAACCTGATAAAATTTTGGCAAACGTTGAGCAAGACCGACATGTAGTAGTGATGACATCGCCAAGGAATTAAATATCCATCACAAATAGTTTTAAACCATTTTGAGAACACTGGCTACAAAAAGAAGCTCGATGTTTGGGTTCTACATGATTTGACGCGAAAACATTTGCTGGATCGAAATTCCATCTGCGAATCTCCACAGAAACGTACCAAAATCGAGCCATTTCTGAAGCCAGCGATAAAAAGTAGACCACATACGAAAACAACAAACGATAGCAAAGCCCGTATTGACGCCAAAAAAGGTGATACTGTGTGTTCGAAAAAGAATCGTGCATCATGAGCTTCTGCAGCCTGGTTAGACGATTGTTTCTGTACTTTACTGTCAGCAATTGACAAGATCGAAGCAAGCGATAAAAAAAAATCAGCCAGATTTAATCAACAGAAAAGGTGCCGTCTTCCACGTGACAGCGCCAGACTACGTTTTAATACGTCCACCATATAGCCCGGATTTTCCACCGTCAGACTACTATTTGTTTCGATCTCTGCAGAACTCCTTGCATGGTGTTAGGTTAGTTTCAAAATAGGACTGTAAAAACCACTTGTCATAATTTTCTAATTCTACAGTGACTGGACCATAGTGTTGCCAGAAAAATGACAGAAAGTTTAATAAAGTTATTTCAAAACATAAAAATCAATTGTCTCAATTTTGACACTAAGAGGCTCATACTTTTTTGACAACCGTTTATATTTGATCAGCATTATTAGTTGGAGATCTGCTTCAGATTCTTACTATCACTATATCTCAACTATGTATCCAGATGAAAGACTATCGGCCCGTAAGACTGACAATCTTGCAAAAGATCTGAATGTCACTAATAGATATTTATTAACTAGTAATTGTTATCACACCATATTTTATAGGAAAATGGCGTTGGCCCCCACCCAAAGGAGACATGAATCACGAAAACGGAGAAGACTTTATGCAGTTTAAAATGAGACAGAAAGAGAGAAAAGTGACCCCGAATAAAGACCAAACCATTACGGTCACCAATGGTTATAGCTCCATAAAAACGGATAATTCTATTGAGTGGGACGAGATTGACTTGGAACCTATAGTTAAGGAAAATGAAAAGTTAGGACGTTCGAGTTCGAAGAAAGCTTTCGAAATTGGTGCGTCCAGACCGTCACCAGGTAACATATTAACAATTTTCTTCTTTTTCTTCTTCTCCTTCTTCTTCTTTTTCTTCTTCCATTGTATTGGTACAATTGCCTTTTTATAACCGGCTTCAGACTCTCACTTCCACGTTCTCGTCTGCCTATCTTTCTTGTTCCTACTGGTGACCGGTCTCTTGCCATTATATCTGTATGTTTGTTGTATTCGTTATGTTTAACACCAGTCATTTAGATTAACTTTCTGTCTAGTGATGCCTTTTCTACCTCTCTTCCTATCGAATAGGATCTTTGCCACTATTCTGCGGAATGTTCCTTTACTAAACCAAAGGAATCGCTCATTTCAATATACTGGGTGACCACGAGATTACGAACCACTTATTTTAACTTAAAAGTTCAAATTTTAAGGACTTTATTAATTGATTCAAATAAGTGCAGAATTTGACCGTAAAAACAAGTGACTATCACTTCCGTTTTAACCGAAAATGAAATCTACTTCGTTGTTTCTTGTTGAATACCCTGTATAATATAACGTTTCTAAAATCTACGGAAAAAACTAATTATTAAATCACATAAGTCCCTAAACTAAATATAAAAACTGAAACTTGTGGAATTGAGGCATTTCTGAAAAAAAAAGTTTTAGGAAGAGCTTAATGTTGTGATGTATTTTTTAGGAAGCATAGGAAAAATCAAACTTAGTTCGGAAATGAAACAGAGATTAGAACGGGTTACGGCCAACCATTCCGTACGATCAACCAGCAGTAGCAAAGTTGAGAAACCATCAAGATCTGTTAATAAACTCGAAGATACCAGGAAATTGATGCTGGAACAACAACTCACAGGAAGATGGGATGATAGTACCAGTAATATTAGTGGAACTTCGAGTCCCGAAACTCCCCATGTAAGTTAAATACTCTAGCCATTTAATTTCCTAACAATATAACATGTTTTTGCCTTTTTGTTAGTACCATTATCAACATTCCTTCTATTTTTTTTTCACAGATTCCCCATAACGGCAGCAAATCGCCAACTCAACAAAGCTGGACAAGTAGTAATTGGAAACCAGGTCCGCCGCCTCCACCAATTGGTCCTAATTCTCTTCCGCCTGCTCCTTCCGGTCCCGCCCCCCCTCCACCAGTTGTAAGGCCAAATCAACCTCCGCCACCTGTCGAGCCAATTAGAGATAGTTTCAAAAGTCACAGGTAAATGTTAATTCTGACATGTGATAGGTAATGAGTTTTGTTGTTAAAAGAAATACCGACATTTCATATTTTACGAAACATATTCAGGTACTTTAGTTCTGCGATTCACTATCACCGAGGAAATAAAAAATACTTGAAATAACGTTAGCTAACTTAGCTTCGAACGACAGTAGCAGCAAGATCACCGTATCGAGTAGCAGCGGCAGCAAGAATATTTGAAAATGTCAAATGAGATTTTGGCGAAACGTGCAAATTCGTTGTTGGACGAAAGAATTGAAATATATATACACATATATATATATATATATATATATATATATATATATATATATATATATATATATATATATATATGTATATATATAATATATATAATATATATATATATATATATATATATATATATATATATATATATATATATATATATATATATATATATATATATATATATATATATATATATATATATATATATATATATATATATATATATATAATCTTAAGTTTAATTACTGGGAAACGCCCTTATAAAGAAAAGAGATGAGCAATCAAAGATCTAAAGGCTCTAGTATCTGCTTTTAATTTTTGTTATCGAGATTTTGCTGCCTAATGGCTTCTTCTGGATTCTAAAAATGCAAACCAGGTACAGAAAAATAAACTTAAAATGTTCGTTTTTAAAATGTGATTCAATAAATCATAAGAGAAATTACTTACAAAGATTTAGCAGTTAATTCATCTCTGGTGAAGACAATAAAATTTGCATTTTTGTTGGCCAGATAGTAGGTATGATTACAAAAAAACATGATAAAAGGACACTTAGAGAGTTACACAAGTATTAAAATAAAACGTTGTCAATAAACATTAATTAAAAATACTTTTTTAAGTCGGAACACAACTGTAAGAATGATGTTGAAATGGTATTCCATTTTAAAAATTTTTTTGACATCGAGTTTAGTAACTTATTTAGTGTTATTTGAGTCTGAACCGGATATTGTTGGTAGTCTATGTCATCATCAGGTCGACAAAAAACCACAAAAGCATTAAAGTTAGGGATGTGGTAATTTTTTGGTGGATGCTACTATTAGACAAATTATTTATTATTAATGATAATTATTTTTTAATTTTATAGCAAAGGGACTTAAATTTGATGAATGTTACTATTAGACGACTTATTTATTATTAATTATATTAATTCTTTAATTTTATAACAGAGGGACTCATAGACTAATTTAAAGTATTTGAACGAGAATGTTAATATTTGATGTTAATTATTATTTATCATATTTAATTTTTAATTTTTTAATTTTTATAACAAGACAGAAAAAGTAATTAGTAATATGTAAAAAGCAGGAATAACAGAAAGAGAAAAGAAACGTCAACTTTACTGGAAACTAATTTTTTCATAAAAATCGTTCTTTTTCATTGGTTTGGTATGATTTTTGTGTTAGTAAATAGATATACATAGAGCTCAATCCTTCTATGTCTTTTTTGTGATTGAGATAATTTTTACAAATTTTTATGTAACACATTTCCAAGAAACTTCTTCTGAAGTAATTAGTTTCAACATGCAGAATGAAGCTATTGTTATATTGTACTCTGTGATCTGTACAGCTTCATTCTGGATGTTGAAATTAATTACTTCAGAGGAAGTGTCTTGGAAATGTGTTACATAAAAACTTGTAAAAATAATCTCAATCACAAAAAAGACATATAAGGATTGAGCTCTATGTATACCTATTTACTAACACAAACCAATGAAAAAGAACGATTTTTACGAAAAAATTAGTTTCCAGTAAAGTTGACGTTTCTTTTCTCTTTCTGTTAGTCCTGCTTTTTACATATTACTAATTACTTTTTCTGTGTCTTGTTATAAAAATTAAAAAATTAAAAATTAAATATGATAAATAATAATTAACATTCAATATTAATATTCTCGTTCAAATACTTTAAATTAGTCTATGTTATAAAATTAAAGAATTAATATAATTAATAATAAATAACTCGTCTAATAGTAACATTCATCAAATTTAAGTCCCTCTGTAATTAAAATTAAAAAATAATTATCATTAATACTAACTAATTTGTCTAATAGTAGCATCCACCAAAAAATTACCACATCCCTAACTTTAATGCTTTTGTGGTTTTTTGTCGACGTGATGATGACATAGACTACCAACAATATCCGGTTCAGACTCAAATAACACTAAATAAGTTACTAAACTCGATGTCAAAAATTTTTTAAAAATGGAGTACCATTTCAACATCATTCTTACAGTTGTGTTCTGTCTTAAAAAGTGTTTTTAATTAATGTTTATTGACAACGTTTTATTTTAATACTTGTGTAACTCTCTAAGTGTCCTTTTATCATGTTTTTTGTAATCATACCTATATATATATATATATATATATATATATATATATATATATATATATATATATATATATATATATATATATGGCCTAGTTATGGCAAGTTAAATGATGGAGAGGTTGCTGCGGCGGTGTTCTGTGACCTCGCAAAAGCTTTTGATTGTGTGTGAATCATAGGATATTGCTGAGTAAGCTTGAAATCTACGGATTCAGAGGTGTGGCATTGGCATCTTACTTATCATCGCGCTGTCAATCTGTCTTTTTTAACGGTAATGAGTCGCGTGAATTGAGTGTCACTTGTGGAGTTCCACAAGGCTCTGTTTTGGGGCCTCTGTTATTTCTGCTTTATATTAATGACCTTTCAAAACTTAATGTCAAAGGGGTATTTACGATGTTTGCCGATGACACAACTGTGATGTGACTCAATAGAGACGTGGTACAGTTGGAATGCGACATCAGTGGGGATATAGTGAAAATCGTAGATTGGTGTCATTCAAATTATCTAACCCTGAATATTTCTAAAACTAACATTGTTTCATTTAAATGTCAATTGAACGATATCTCACTTGATTCGCAAATTATTGAAGGCTTGACTTGTAACAAATTTTTGGGTTTATTTATAGACACTAAATTGAGATTCTCTACTCACATTTTGCAGCTTTGTAAGAGGATTGCCAGGGGATGTTTTGCCTTGAGAGTAGTGTCTCGGGAATTAGATGTTTCTATCGCGAGAAATGTATACTTTGCTCTGATTGAATCGCACCTCCGTTAAGGGGTATGTTTCTGGGGTTCCTGCTCTAATCAATTATTGAATAAGGTCTTTATGCTACAGAAGCGAGCACTGCGTGATATGTTCCAGTTGAGTTCTCGGCAATCCTGCAGGAGTGTGTTTATTACTAAGAGAATTCTAACATTGCCTTGTATATTTATTATTGAAACAGCCTGCCTTATACATAGTAAGTTTGAGGGAGAAATAGGGGCTTCTTGTGCGTCCACGACGCGTTCATCTTATGTAGCCTCACTACCCATTCCCTCTTCAGCTTTAATAAGGGACTCTATAATATTTATGAGTAAGAAAATATTCAACCACTTGCCTTTGAACGTCAGGAAAATTTTAAATAATAACCGATTTAGGCGGGAGGTTCGGAAGCTCTTAATTGGGAGGGCCTACTATTCAGTTAAGGAGTTTTTTGATGACACTCTTTGATTACCACGTGTGTATATGGCGTGTAGGTGTATGTCTTTTTCTTTTTTTTCTTTTATTTATTAAGCAAATGTGAACTTTTGTACATGTCACTGTTCATGAATAATTTTAACCTTAGAAATAATGTATATACATATAATATACAGTCCCTGGCCAAATTATTAGACGCACTGTATTTCTTTTAGTAATTTTATGTTTCTTAAGAGTTTTTATGCAATAATGGTATATTTAAACTACAATATTATTGATTTTTATTTAAAAGAATTGTTGTATACTACATATTTGTATTTATTTTTAACATATGGCAACACTGTGTTGACAAAGTGATACATGAACGTAAACAAATACAAACCTGTATCAGTCGCGATCGGAATCGAGTCAGGTACGGACGTGTTTCTGTGGCTTTATGGACTGTGATTGTTTGTTTAACAGTTTTATACTACTCAGTTATTAGTTTATTTTGTATGCAGTGTTTTAAAAAAGTAATTGGACTATTTTCATTATGGGTAGAAAAGGCGATCTTTCACCACGTAAAAAAGCTGAAGTGAAGGCCCTTGTGATTGCGAAAACATTTACAAACCGAGAAATATCACGAAGATTGGAGGTTTCTGAAGCTAGTGTACGACGCATAAAAAAGAAAATTGAGTCAGGAAAGGAATTAAGCCCGAAAAGATGCGGTAGAAAACCAATTTTTACTCCACGGTCAGAGAGATGTTTGAAGAAAATTTGTGTAGAAAACAGATTTGCTACCACAAAGGTAATAAAATCACAACTCCAGGATGCTAGCGTAAATGCTTCTGAGCGCACTGTTCGAAGAAAATTGAAAGAATTAGATTTTAAGGCCTGTCGCCCCGTCAGAAAGCCCAAGTTAACAGCTGCAATGAAAGCAAAGCGCCTGAAGTGGGCCAAACAATGGCAAAACAAAGATGTGGACTTCTGGAGATCGGTAAGATACAGCAATTTAATCAATAATTGATACATTATTATCATTTTCAGTTAAATAAAGCAAATAAACATGGAAGTTTATATATTTTTCCTATTTTTGACAGGTCTGCTTCAGTGACGAAAGCACATTCGAAATTTTGCAGAATAAAGCTCAGTATGTGCGTCGTCGTCATGGAGAAAAGTTTCATCCTGATTGTGTCGTCCCGACGGTTAAACATCCCACCAAAGTGATGATTTGGTCAGTCATCAGCGGCAAGGGCACTGGACGTCTGTACGTCGTCAAAGGAATAATGAGGCAAGATCAGTACAAAGAAGTATTACAAAATCGGTTGATTCCGCAGCTCAGAGAATGGTTTCCAAATGGGGAACCATTCACTTTCATGCAAGATGGAGCTCCCTGCCACACTGCTCGGTCTGTTAAAGCTTTTTTGGCAGAAAAAAATATCCCTCTGTTGGATTGGCCTTGATATGAACCCCATTGAAAATGTGTGGGAGCTGATGAAAAGAGAAGTGGCTAAAGATGTGATTACCAACAAAACCTAGCTCCTAGAAAAGATTATTCAAGTGTGGAATCATCATCCTCAAATGCAGGAGACAGTACAAACTTGCATTGATAGCATGCCGCGCAGAATTAAAGCTTTGATAGCGGCTAAAGGTGGCTCAACTAAATATTGACTTTTACTAACATTAATTTCACTTTTCTTTAAAACTTAATAAACGTATGCTTTTCTAAATTAATGCTGTTTTATTTATGTCAAATAAATAGGTAATTGATTGGATAATATAAAAATAAAAAACAAATCAATTTAAAATAATAAAACGGTACAATATCACTCGGTAATTAATATTTTACATGAAATCTTGCAGTGCGTCTAATAATTTGGCCAGGGACTGTAGATAGCTTTGTAGACAAAAGAACAATCTTTTTTACAATAAAGCTTTATTTGATTTGATTTGATTTGATTTATATATATATATATATATATATATATATATATATATATATATATATATATATATATATATATATATAGTGTATAAATAATAGTGATAGTTGATCTGATAAACAGAGTGTTTCTGTTGGTCATTATTAAAGTCAGCCGGATAGTTCATGCTAGAAAATTGATATTTTTAGGGATATGTTGTCAAAAAAACAGGACAGAGAGCATACGCAGCATCAGTCCTCCTTTATGGCGCAGCGTCAAGACAGAGATACCTTCGGTGTCCATCAGAATAGGGTGATGCAACAAAATAATTCAAAGAGAAACTCGTTCAGCCAAAATTGGGAAATACAAAGTAATATAACAGAAAATCAAAATGACGGAGCAAGTTGGGCCCAAGAAGGTAAGCTAGCACAAAATATATGGCCTATTTAAGTTATCGGGTACATCACTGGAATGTAATTTTGTCCATCAAGTACTATTTTTTTGTTAATTGATGTTTTAGATAGCGATAGACATGATGGTAGGATGTCTAGGAATAGTTGGGAATTAGCTGAATCAACAACGATTACCTCAATTGAACCCCGAGAGGTTGGAGGCCGGTAAGTATCCAAACATTTTTTAACGTATTTTAATTTTAATATTAAGATATAATTATTAATATCTCTGGCTGCTGTGAGCTCAATATTGAAAACATAACGACCCCCTTTAGGTGAGTTGATCCTTAGAGATTGCGATGTCTCGCGATAATTTTGACTTTTTATTCTTGACAAGAATTTCTCTACCGAGCAGTGGTTTAATCGGTACTTGGCAAAGAGCAAGTTTTCTTTTAATATTGGACTAATATCAAAGATACTCATTGTTTTGTCTTACTCTTAGACTAACATGGGATCTCGAGACTTTCCGAGAGACGGCAGCATAAACACAAAAACCATCTGATTTTCAGTGTCAACTCTCAGAAGATTTGTGTAAAATTTTCATGACATTTTATCTTTTAGTTTGCGAGTTACAGCTACTTGAGTAACGTTACTTTTGATTTTTGCAAAACGATGGGATAAAAAGAATTTCGTATATTGGTTAAACATTGCATTTTGGTTACACATTGATTTGAAAAAATGCAAACAAAACCCAAGAATTGCTGCTGTTTTCGCATAATCCCAAAGAGTTTTTGCGTTGATTGGTAACAATAGACGAAACATGGATTCACCACTACACACCTGAGTCTAACTGGCACTCAGCTGAGTGGTTAGACCGCATAAAAGCCGACCGAAGCCTCCAAAAATACAAACATCAGCTCGGACGGCTGTGGCAAGTATTTTTTGGGATACGCGTGGAATAATATTGATCGACTGTCTTAAGATGGGGCGAACAATCATCAGAGACTATTACGATGGTTTAATGGACCTTTTGAATGGTGAATTCAAGAAAAAAAGGCCGTATTTAGCGAAGAAAAAAGTGTCGTTTTACCAAGACAATGCACCAGCTCACAAATCAATAAAATCGATGGTGAAATTGGGACAATTAGGTTATGAACTGCTTCCTCGTCCACCGTACTCACCAGATCTAGCCCCCAGCGATTAGTACCTTTTTCTAAATTTGAAAGGGTGGTCCCAGGTAAAGAGATTGGGCTCAAATGAAGAAATTGAATGGGAAACTAAGGCTTATTTTAGGGAGCTCGACAAATCGTAATGTATGAAAGGTATCTAATTTTACTATTTCTTAAATATCTCAGCTTCTGTTCGTTGTTATGCGACAAAAAAATTCAGTTTACTTATCACAAAATTGCCTAAAAAACTGCGTAGATTGTATTAAAAAATATTAAGTACAGGGTGGGTCAACGATAGAGTAAAGTTCATTATCTCATTTTTGTTTTGGGAATGACGAAAAAATGTTAAATACAATAGTTTTAGGGAATGTTAAGGTGCACAGTTCAAAATTATTTTTGAGTATACAGGGTAGTTCAAAAAAGTGTGGCCGATATAACATATGTTTTTTTTAAATGGAACATCCTATTTTCTAATTTATTTTTAAATTCTGCGTAAAATTGTATAACTTTTTTAATAATAATATTATATACCTAAACCTAGTAGTTTTTTTAATATGTCAATTTTTAAAAAAAAAAAAAACTAGTTTTCAGTTTTGTAAAAAATTGCCAATAGCGCCATTGTTTCTGAAGGTGGAATATTTCTGAAGCTGGAATACTCATAATTGGTACGAGCGTTCTATAGAGATGAAAAAAAAAGCTATATGTAAAGAAATTTGAGTTAGATGCTACAGGGTGTTCAAAATAAATTTATACATTTCGACTATTTTAAATTGAAAAATCTCAAATTTTTTAAATGGCACACCCTGTATATTATTATTTTTTTCTGATAGATTTTACAAAACCCTCCAACTTTTATTAAGTATGTCATACCTATTTCTAATAGTTTTCGATTTATTTTCAATTTTTACCCTTGTTTTTAATACACTTACGCTAACATCTCTCAGTTTATTTTACGTATGTGTCTTGTGTTTTCTTTAACTTATTGAACATTTCAGAACATTACAGTACTTGTATATAGTGTATATTAAACTATCCAAGCAATTTTGTGACCTTCCTACATTTTGCCCACAAGAAAAATCCATAATAAGATTTGGTCTAAAATGCGAATTTTGACCAATCCTCTTAATATTTTTTAGTGAAATTTTTCACACACTTTTTAGTGTTCCGTACGGAACACTTATAAGATCACTTCGGTGTCTGTCCGTCTGTCCGTCTGTCTGTCCGTCTGGCCGTCTGTCACACCCGATTTTCTCCGAAACTAGTTGTCATAGAAAGTTGAAATGTGGTAATAATATAGGAATTGACGACCTCATTAGAGCCATGTAGTTTTGAAAGTTAAGTTTTGACTTAAGGGGTTAGTTTTGGGGGGTGAAATCGGAAGTGAAAAAAAATTTTTTTTACTAGGTTATCGAGTGTGGTGTCAAATGAAAGCTTGTGAAAACACGAGTAAAAAATATATATAATGTAATACTTGCGCGCACTTTTCTTTGTATTATTTTTAAAAAATCGCGAAAAATCGCTGTCCACCCGCCTTATCTCGAAAAGTACTTATCAAAAAATTTTGAAAAAATTCTGGAATATTCTCCACGGGATGTAGATTGAACGAAAATTATCACGAGTGCATTACCTGTAATAATTTATCTGGTATATGAAAAAAAACAGAAATTTCAAGGTCATCAATTTTCAGTAAAGATTGGAAATAAACTTTGTTGAAAACTCATTTGTGGTGTGTTTTGTGAAGTCACTGATCATTTTATACTTCCGTTACAACATTTTTTATTTTAAAAGCAGTCATCGTACGGAACACTAATTGCGCAGGTTCAACTTGCACTTGACCGGTTATTTGTTAATATAAAAGCTATGTTTCCCTATAATTTCAAGCCGTCATATCGAATTGAACCGAAGTTACCCGTAAAAAAGTATTTTTCAATTTGTCGTAGTAAATACCTTTTTTAGATTACGTACTTAATATTTTTAATGCAATCTACGCAGTTTTTTAGGCAATTTTATAAGGAGTAAAATGAATTTTCTGTCGTATCACAACGAACAGAAGCTGAGATATTTATAAAAATAGTAAACCGAAAGCGTTAAAATGTGAAAAAATGCACTAAAATGGAAGAAAAGTAGCCATGCGGTCAAAATTAGGCTGAAAAACTCGTTTGCATTATGTTTGCACCGTTTCAAAGTAGTTTAAATCGATTTCCAAGCTGTTCCCAAAAATTTCCAAAAATCACGAAAATTTTACGGCATTTACGGCACTACATAGAAATGAAGTTCGGATATATTGTAAATAAAAGTAAAATGTATTATTGCATTTACTTGACCCTCGTAAAAACAAATTAATATTTATTATATAATAGTGATATACCCCCGTATTTTCCCAATTACTAACATGCAATTTAAATTTAATAATTGCAACTCATTATCTCCATTTAACGTAGATAGTATGTACTCAACTGTAACGTACCTTTTTTTTTTCTTTCTTATTGTTTTTTGTCCTTTTTCATGCCTCGTTCATTATCCTTCAAGATAGAAAAGAACGGATGTAGAATTTTGGGTTTAATGTTAAACTTGGTATTTACGAGATATTGCGAGACCTAGATTATAGGTAATTTCCGTTTGCTTATTTTAAAGATCAATGTACCGGGCTGTGAAAGTTTACAGGGGAGAATAGATTTATTTACTAAATTGTAGGACAACTGCAGTTTTTAATGTACTGCATTTCAAATGCAAAAAATGCATCTGAAGATGCACAAAAAGTTTGTTAAACTTTTGGAGAAGGTGCTGCACGGCACAAAATATGATTCCAGCGATTTTGATCTTTCGGATCGTGGTGGTTCAGAGCAACGCCAGGCCACACATGGCAAAAGCGAAGCGAGATTTTATCTTTTCTTTGTGATGGGAATTGCTTCTTTACGCAGCGTTTTCTCCGGATATCGCCCCGATCAGCTCGTTGATTTATACTTGTGTTATGTTAAAATAAAAACATAAACAAATTTATCGGCTCAATTCTACGATATTTTTTCATATAGAGAATTACCCGAAGACTGGACAAAATATGTGGAGAATAATTGGACTTAGTTTTTTTTAATTGAGTTGTAGCCTGTTTGTAAATAAATGGGTATTTTGTTAACGCAAAAAAGGTATGGAGTTAATGTTTTTGCCAAAAATCGATTTTATTCTTCAACATACGAGGCTGGTTTGAAAAGTCCGTGCAAAGTCCGAGAGATGGCACCATCGGCGCGTATCGAGGTCATGTTTAGTTAGTAGCATCTCTTGAATGAACGCACACTAAGTTTCAGCCAGGTCTATTTCTTTGTGTTTGGCATTGGTGTGAATCAAGGAAGTCGAGTGATTTTTAAGAAATGGACGAAAAAGAATTTCGTGTGGTGATTAAACATTACTTTATGAAAGGCAAAACGCCTCAGGAGACTAAAGAGAAGCTTGATAAACATTATGGTGACTCTGCACATTCAACTAGAACAGTTTATAAGTGGTTTCAAAATTTTCGGTACTGGCCATATGGGCACAAGTGACGCTGAACGTTCTGGACGGCCTGTGGAGGTTACGACTCCAGAAATCATTGATCAAATCCATGATATGGTGATGGATGACAGAAGAGTTAAGGTGCGTGAGATTGCTAGTGCTGTGGGCATCTCGACTGAACGGGTACATAATATTTTGCATAAACATTTGGACATGAGAAAGCTATCCGCAAGATGGGTGCCGCGATTGCTCACGCTTGACCAAAAACGGAATCGTGTGAAGTGTTGCAAGGATGGTTTGCAGCTGTTCCAGAAGAATCCGGAGGACTTTAAACGTCGTTTCGTCACTGTGGATGAAACATGGATACATTACTATACTCCTGAGACCAAACAACAATCTAAACAATGGGTTACCAAGGGGAAATCTGCACCAAAAAAGGTGAAGACCGTTCCTTCGGCCGGAAAGGTTATGGCGACTGTCTTTTGGGATTCGCAAGGGATAATCCTCATCGACTATCTGGAAAGGGTAAAACTATTACAGGTGAATATTATTCATCGTTATTGGACCGTTTGAAAAAACCGAGCTGCAAGAAAAACGCCCGCGATTGGCCCACAAGAAAGTCCTTTTCCATCACGACAACGCACCAGCACACACCTCAGCAGTTGTGGTCGCAAAATTAATGGAAATAGGATTCCAACTCGTTTTCACATCCCCCTATTCTCCAGACTTGGCTCCCTCGGACTACTATTTGTTCCCCAATTTGAAGAAATGGCTGACGGGACAAAGATTTTATTCAAACGAGGAGGTGATTGCAGACACTAATGGATATTTTGCAGACTTGGACAAATCCGATTATTCGGAAGGGATCAACAAACTAGAACATCGTTAGACGAAGTGTATAAGCCTAAAAGGAGACTATGTCGAAAAATAAAAAAGGTTTACCCCAAACACATAAGTAGTTTTTATTTTTGCACGGACTTTTCAAACCAGCCTCGTAGTTTCTTTCAAGATGGATACATTTATTCCAGATCGGATGGATAGCTTTCATACAAGACGATTTGTCGAAAACTCTAAAATAAGCCTCTGCTTTCCGTTCGACTTCTTCATTTGAGCAAAATCTCTTTTCACCTTTTTTAGCGGTCTGTCCGTCACACCCTGTTCTCTCCGAAACTACATATTTGACATAGAAAGTTGAAATTTGGTACTAATATAGGAATCGATTTCCGCATCAGAGCCGTGTAGTTTTGGGAGTTAAATTTTGACTTATGGGGGTTAGTTTTGGGGGTGAAATCGGAAGTGAAAAAAAATTTTTTAACATGTCATCGAGTGGGGTGTCAAATAAAAGCTTGTAACTGGATTGTTTTGGCCGATACTTGGTGGAGATCCATTAAGCTTAAGTTAAGTGAACAGTAAAACAACATTTTTTTTTTCGTTTTACTGGTAAACTCCACATTTATTTTAATATATCAACATGTACGAGTACACTCTTGATAAAGCTATAGTGATACCGAAACATGTTGATATATTAAAATAAATGTGGAGTTTACCAGTAAACGGAAAAAAAAATTGTTGTTTTACTGTTCACTTAACAAAAGCATGTAAAAACACGAGTTCAATAATATATATAACGTTATTACTTGGACACCGTTTTATTTGCATTATTTTTAAAAAATCGCGAAAACTCGCTGTTCCCCCTTATCTCAAAAAGTACTGATCAAAACATTTTGAAAAAATTCTGAAATATTATCCACAGGGTGTAGATTGAACGAAAATTATCACGAGTGCATTACCTTTAATAAGTTATCTGGTAAATAAAAAAAACAAAAATTTCAAGGTCATCAGTTTTCAGCGAAAATCGGGAAAAACTTTGTTGTAAACTCATTTGGGTTGTCTATTGTGAAGTCATTGATCATTTTGTACCTCCTTACAAATATTTTTATTTTAAAAACAGTCAACGTACGGAACATTAATTGCGCGAGCCCAACTTGCACTTGACCGATTATTTATTTCCCATTTTTTCATTTTCTTTATTGACTTACAAGAAAGACATAGCCTCTTACTTCTATTAAATAAACGTTGTTCTAACATGGTGAGAAAGTATACTTATTCTAACTTAACCTAAGTATTTACAATAGTATCTTTCTAAACTAAACTTATTCTAGGAAATGTGTTTTTTAACATAATTATCACCTAACCTAACTTAATCTAGGGCCTATGCTAACTTAACCTACTTTTACATTCTTCTATCATGGTAAGTTGGGAGGGCAATCGTCTTTGTCCGGGAGAGGGTCTGAGGGTATCGGGAATTGGTTGCGGGCATGGGGGGGATTAGGAAGGGGTCCCTGATGATTGGATTGTGATGTTGGGACGCCTTGGCAAGAAACTTCAATTGAGTTTACCTCGTGTGTGCCTTTATGGTTGGTACGCCGATGTATGTGTGTAATTAGTTATTTCGCATGAACCAAGGGCTCCTGTGATCATCCTCAGGGCCTTGTTCTGCACTGCCTGGACTTGTGCTCTTCTTGTCTTTGAGAGCTGGCACCAGTTATTTAAATTTGGAAAGAGCTAATGAGAAAGCAGTTCATAGCCCAATTGATATAATTTCACCGTCGATTTTATGGAGTTGTGTGCTGGTACAACACTTTTTTCCTCGTTAAATGCGCCCTTTCTTCTTAATTTCACCATTCGAACGGTCTAATAAACCCACATAATAGTCTCCGGTGTTTGTTTGCGCATTCCTCAGATAGTCGATCAGTATTATCCCATGCGCATTTCAGAAAAATACTTGCCCAAACCTTTCCAGCTGATGTTTGTGTTGTTAGGCGCTTCGATCGGCTTTTATGCGGTTTCAGCCACTCTGCGAAGTGCCAGTTAGACTCAGGCGTGTAATGGTAAATCCATGTTTCGTCTATTGTTACGAATCGATATCAAAAATCCTTTGAATTACGCCGAAACGGTACCAAACAATGTTCTGAATCTTCGACACATCGCTGTAACTCGCAAATTGGTAGACAAAATGACATGAAAATTTTACACGAATCTTCTGAGAGCTGACACCAACTGAAAATCGTATGGTTTTTTATTTGTGCTGCAATTTCTCGGAAAGTCTCGGGGACTTGTCACCTCATGTTAGTAGATCTCGATAACTTCTTCCTGTTTTTTTCCATCCCTCATCTAAACCCGTGTTATTCCTTTGCTAGAGAAACGTACCTGTTTGTATTTTGAGTGTCGTAGCTAGGAAGCTAATTCCATTGTAGTTTACTGGTACCTTTTCATGGTTCTTTCAAATGCACGATTATAGTACGAGTTCTCCATTCGCCAGAAACTTTACTTTGAATAGAGATTTTGTTGATTAGAATTATAAGTTGTTTACCTAGTTTTACCACAACATATTTGTAATACCTCACATACGGTTCGCGACAAAAAAAAAATGATTGTCCCCCACAGTATTACTTAATTTTTGGCAATACCTCGTATAACAAATAAATCAATTAGTTATTCAACACTACCGATTTATAAAACTCATTTGGTATTATATCACCGACTCGTAAAGACAATCATCCACTTTGCGTGAAATCGGTTTATTTCTTACTTTCGAGGCGTATTGAACAGAGATAGGTTAAAACGTTCCAGCACCCTTTTTTATTAACCGTGTAATTGTTCGACTACCACGCCGTATTTACTACTATCGCTTTTCGTTTCATTTAAGGTGGGACAGAGAAGAACGGAAATTTGAAAAAAACAAGAACCAAAGTAAAGACTCCGGTGAAAGGCCGACTTTTAAGACGCATATGATGAATAAGAGTGCTTTGGAAAGAGAAAAGAAGCATTCTGTGACATCTACGGTGATGACAGATAGGACAGACCGACATGAAGGTAAGATTGTTTTGTAGTAAATTGGTTGTTTACGTTTGGAGACCCGAAAATAGTGGAATTTTGCAAGTCGATTCAGTTAATATTAGGGTAATACCGCGTAGGCGCGGTACACCTGTATGTTGTTTAGCTAATATTATTATTATTTAATTTTTGGTTCCAACGAATCACTTAGATATGCGTCGTATATTTATAATATGTATACAATACAGCTTTGGTGAAAAGATTTGCCACTTAACAAAAACTTAAAAATTTAATAATTCTGTTGGAATAGAATAAAATGAAAGACATACAGTTCGTTTTACCCAATTTTTTTTTTTGTTTTTAGATATTTTAAATCGCGTTTTATTTCTAAATATAGCAGTGAAAGCATTTTCAGGTGCATATTTTCAAGAGAAATACATTTTATTATATAAAAAAAAAACAGTATATTTAGAAAAAAATATATTGACTTAAAAAACAATTTCAAAAATAACTATTCACGATGAAGAATTCCACGTCTCTCTCCGCAAGAACAGCATTTGTATTGCTTCTTTACCAAACGACGTAGATCTTTTTTTGGGTTTTGGCTTTATACTAGATATTAAGGGCTCTGAGCTGAGCAATAACCTGTTGAGGACATCTAAATTACGTTCTTCTCTTGAGAAATTTCTAGCAAAATTTTGCGGGTACAGGCGAAAGTACTTGAGGAGCAGACTTTCTAAATGCATTTTGTCCATTTTTTGTAATTTTGGGAAACGAAGAAAAAACTGCTATGCGTTTGACAAGATATTAACCGAAAAGTTGATATACCTAAAATGTGAATAAAAAATAATTCACGGATTAGACGTATATGCGAAAAATCTAGTATTGATAATATCCCAAAAAAATTGAAAAAAAAAAAAAAACTGATGGACAAACTGCATTTAGATTGTCATCCTGGGACAAAATGCATTTTGATCGTCTACACAAAGCGACATTACTGACTTTTGATAGTAACGATATAAAAAAACTTGTAGCTTTATAAAAATAGTGTTTTATTTTTAAATACACAATAATGTTTATAAACTAAATCAACAATAATGGCATTTTACATGTCATAAACGTCACCATCTTCATCATTATTGCAATCGCATAACATGTCGGGTTCTTCGATAACATCATCATCGTCAGATTCACCATGGTTAGCTTGATTGTCAATTTGCACACGATTGTCAGAGAGAATTGGCTGTAACCATGTTAGCTCAGGATCGTTGACCCAATTTGTCCCTGACAGTTCCACTAATAATTTCGAGAGACTCAGGAGTTTTTTTGGTTTAATTTTGCTTGGAAGTTCTACAGCAGGTAAGTGTAAAGTCGAAAGCTTCTTTCCACGTTTTAATAACGTTTGAAATTGTTTGGACGGATCGTCATTTCTATAAAACAACTCGGTCTTAAGCAAAATATCGGTGTTGTTTTGTGATCTTTTAATAATAATCCGTTTGGCCGCACTGATCCCTTCAATTTTTTTTAAAGAAGTTAACGCCATTTTTATATCGTAAACAACCCAGTCCCTACCAAGTTGTCTAACGTCTCCCTTCTTGGAGTAAATGTCATAATATTGTGTAGGTGTTTTTATTGAACTGTATGATCGCATAACTTTTTCTATTTGCCCGAAAACACGGTCTGCTGGCAAATATGAGTGTCCGCGTACCGGAAAGGTAAGTACCACGGATTTAATATTTTGCGGGGCATCTCCGTACAGCCATAGCATAAGCATATGCATCACGTGTGCATTTTTATTCTGCCCGGCACAACCATCTGCGAATAGTCGCAACTGTTTTATATCTGGTCCAAATTCTGCTTTATTAAGAAAATCACGTAGAGCAGAACTTGTCTCTGCAGATCCCCTTTTTGCTTGATGTTCCATCCAGGTGTAGAAAACTGGTTTTTTAATATCCACGTCGGTTACACAAAAACAATAAAAAGACAACTGCTGGGCATAAAATGCATCTTGAATTGGCACTTTCGGTAAGACTTGAACCTGTTGAAGGTCAAAACAATACGAAGCACTCTGTGCCGGCTTTTCATTCGTTAGGTTGAAAAATTGTTTGGCTCGTAATTTATGTACACGTAGAGAAGTTTTTAGTTTGTTTATTTCAGTTTTGTCTTTGCAAATGCTAATAGAAGTTTGGGTCCTAACACAAAAGCCACATACGTCGGTGGCAGGGCTTCCAAATGCAATATTAAAATGATTATTAAAGATTCTACTAAAATACTTGTAATTTACTTTCAAATTTTCAACTGTACTCTGATTGTACAGATTCCATAAAGCAGTAATATTATTTTCGGATGATAGATAAATGCGCCGAGATTTAGCACGCCCGTAATGACTTTCGTGTCCTTTTAAACTGGCTATAAATTTTTTCACAGCTTCAAATTTATTAACATTCCTAAAAGACCGTTGGTCCCCTCCACGCTTCTCAACAATACCACTTCCAGATTGCATTTTTCGAGCAATAGTATTTACGCGTCTCTGACTGACACTAAATATTGATAAGAATAACTTCTGGCAAATGTAAATTTTTTTCTCATTCTTCCAAACCTAAAATAAAGAATATTACCTAAAATAAAATCGGACCTTCCGCCAGTTAAGCGTTGCTTGAACCACTACACTATACATTATGGTGACAATAAAATTCTTTTTAAATTAAAATTTAAACCATAAATTTTAATGGATTTCTAGGTTAAATTTTTTTCACTCTTCGATAGAAGTTAGCTAAGGGGGGGATTTTAAAAATAAGCTAAATAAAATTATTTAAAATTAAAATTTACATGATATCTTATAGAGAAATTGTGGGATTTTCCTCCTAGTTTTCGGTTCCGACTTCTATCTGGTTTTCCAACATTCATAAAATGCCCCAATTTATTGTCCTGTACATTTTTCTTTGTTGTCTTATAAAACGTATTTCTGATTGTCCTTATATCGTCTTGGGATAATTCATGGCAAAAGAAATCCTTTCGTTTAGGGTGAGTACAGGAAAAATCAACAAAATGTTCCAAATTAGGATAATGATCTGAATGCCTTTAAAAGAGAATAATATTAAAACATTAACGACAACATAAGAACTTGAGAACTTTAGTGTACCTATTAGGTAAACAATAATAGCATAATGTAAACCTAACCTAAAAATCATTAAGGCTTACCTTACGTTGCTTTTACACTCTTTAGACGTGAGATTTCTTTTTATTTTTCTACTACCACGGTCTGTATCACCAACTACGTGATCCCCTGTCACAGTCACATCCATTATTTGAGATTGTTTCGTAGAAAATCGGAAAAATAAACGCACATAAAACAAACACTGCAGACAGCAACAAGTGCAATGACAAACAAATCGAAATTAGTCCACGGCGCAAGGACAAACTTCCGTTAGTTCGTCTAGCGGCAATGGACATACAGCATATAGAAAGTACGAGGTATTTTTAACATTTAATTTGTATGGGAGAAAATGCATTTAGAACGTCGTTTGGGGCATAATATTGTTGCTCTATGTATGTAGTTTGCGTTGGCATTTTTGGTTGAAAATGTGAAAAAATGGACAAAATGCATATAGAAAGTCTGCTCCTCACTTGTTTCGCGCCTCTGCTGCTTCTTCGGACAGTAATTTAATCCATAGCCAGGTGTACAAGTATGAAATGCGGATTTCAGACAACAGATGGTGCACCAATGCAGTTGGTGCTATAAAGATTTGACACTGCGCCATTTTGTTGTGTCATCAACAAGTGTCAGACGCGCACGATAAATTGGAAAAGTATGTGCATAGTGTTGTGTTGTTGTGTTCAATATGTCGAAATTTATACCGAAAAAAGAGCATTCGCGGACAGCATTAATTTTTTGTTTTCAATTGAAGAAAACTGTTGTTGAATCATACCGATTACTTCCAGAAGCTTATGGTGAACATGCTCCATCGCCAGATACGTGTGAACGATGGTTTCGGCGTTTCAAAAGTGGTGACTTTGATGTTGCAGACAAGGAACGTGGAAAACCGCCAAAAAAATACGAAGATGTGAAATTGCAATCATTGTTGGACAAGATGATTCGCAAACACAAAAACAACTCTCCGAGCAATTGGGCGTTAGTCAACAAGCCATTTCCAATCAGCTACGAGAGATGGGAAAGATTCAGAAGACCCGTAGATGGGTACCATATGAGTTGAACGACAGGCAAATGGAAAAGCGCAACAACACGTGTGACATTTTGCTCGCTCGGTACAAAAGCAAGTTGTTTTTGCCTCGTATAGTTACAGGGGATGAAAAGTGGATTTATTTTAAGAATCCCAAGCGCAAAAAATCATGGGTAGACCCAAGCGTACCATCCACATCGACCACAAGATCGAATCACTTTGGCAGAAAGACGATGCTCTGTGTTTAGTGGGACCAGAGAGACCTGGTCTATTATGAGCTGGTAAAACCTGGGAAACGGTTATTACTAAACGTTACCAACAACAATTGACCAATTTGAACCGTTCGCTGCTTGCAAAAAAGGCCAGAATACCGAAGAGGCAACACAAAGTCATTTTTCTGCTTCATCAGATACGGCAAAACCAGTTCGCGACACGTTGGAAGCACTCAGCTGGGAAGTTCTACCCCATGCAACTTACTCACCAGACTTGGTTCCTTTTGATTACCACTTGTTTGCATTGATGGGTCACGCACTTGCTGAGCAGCGCTTTGGTTCGTACGAAGATGTGAAAAAACCGCTCGATGAATGGTTCGCAGCAAAAGGGGAAGATTTTTACTGGCGTGGTATTCACAAATTGCTCGAAAGATAGGAAAAATGTATAATAAGCGATGGAGCATATTTTGAATAAAGCACTTTTTGTCATTCTTCCGAATTTAACATGTTTTTTTTAGAGAAAAAAAATCCTCATTTCATATTTGTACACCTGGTAAATTTTGGCTGTCTCATATCCATAGTTGCAAATTTTTTCAAGTCGACTTTATGACCACTCGATATTACTTCCTAAATCACTTTTAAGCGATTTATAAGATTGAAGTCGACACCCGTAATTTCAGCGGTCACCTCTGGATTGGCAAAAAATCTCCTACTTGTATTGCCATCATTATTGTTACCAAATCCAGCTTTTGGTACATGTATGATTAAGACAGTTTGCTCTCTGAATTTTGCCTGTATTTCTACGTTTTTTTCTTTGACAATTTTTTTGTCATTGTCTGATCTTAACTGCCCCTTTTGCACAGGAAGCTTGTATGGCAAATGCAGAATACTTTCGAATCATCGGATCCTAGCGTGCAATACAGACAGGCCCAAGTGTAATGCATCTGTGTCGACGTTATTTCTTACATTAAACTACTTTGAACAAGCACCACAAATGTAGCATCTCATTGTTGAAGTAGTTGAAGTAGCAGCATTGCATACTTTTGCATTGACCACAGTTAGCTTCATTATATGTTTCATGAAAAAAGAGATGACTCTTTGTACGAATTCGCTGTTTACACGACAATTCTTTTTGGTAGTGAAGAAATTAACTTTCTTTACATTCTTCTTGGTAACAGCGTTTTACTCTTCGAACAAGACGTGTTCGAGAGTATCTTTGATGTGATTTGAGTGTTCCTCAAATGTCTGCTTGAGGATCGAGCACCTATGTTCACATGTTCTATAACAGGGATGTCAAAGATACGGCCCGCGGGCCGCATCCGGCCCCCGGGACGTATCAATAAGGCCCGCGATCGCAATGTGTCACAGAAAGAAGAATCATGTTTTTTAGAGCTTTTAGACTTTACTCGATTCCTCTACGGAAGTTTTAAAATGCGCACACTACATTTATAAGTAATTTCAAGGGCAGTGCGTGCCTTGACAAGCGAGAGAGATAGACAGTAACGCCATCTCTTAGCAACAAGCGGAAATACCCTATTATTTTTTGTTGAGAACAATAGAATCTTTCACGCGCTTCGAGTCTAGACTAGAATCTTCCTTATCGATATTATAAAAGGAGTGCGTCGGCACGACGTGAGTCAGTTGAGTGTGAGTTGAGTAATCGAAGCGATACGGTCGGAGAAGGATTTTAGTTGTACTGCGAAGTAGTGATTGTGAAGGTATTGTGCATTTGTTTGTGTCGTGCGCGTGCGATATCCGTAATTGTTGTGTCGAGTTCCATAATTGTTACGATTTTGGCATAATGTCACAAAAACGTAAAGTTGATAGTGAGTGCAGAGTTTTTCAGTCTAAATGGGAAATTGTATATTTTTTCATAGAATGGAAAGGTAAACCACTGTGTTTGATTTGCAATCAAACAGTTGCTGTTTGTAAGGAGTTTAACTTGAAGAGACACTATGATACGAATCATAAATCAAAATTCGATTGTTACACTGAAAAAATAAGAATGGACACATTGTCATCTTTAAAATCTAAACTTCAAGGTCAACAATCGATGTTTACTAAAGCTAATACTGAGAGCGAAGATGCCCTGAAATCAAGTTTTATTATTACATTAGAAATCGCGAAGAGATCAAAACCTTTCACTGATGGTGATTTTATTAAAGACTGTATGTTGAAAGTTGCCGATGTTTCATTTCCATTTCAAAAGTCAATAATTCAAAATATTTCGCTGTCAAGAAACACTGTTGCTTCAAGAATAAATGATTTCTCTCAAAATTTGGTTCTTCAACTGAAGGAGAAAATTAAGGAATTTACAAACTTTTCACTTGCTGTTGACGAGAGCACTGATACTGTTGATACAGCTCAACTTGCTGCTTTTATACGAGGTATTAACAGTAACTTTGAAATAACTGAAGAACTATTAAAGTGCGTTCCATTGACAGGTACTACAACAGCAAATGATATTTATTCTGCAATTGAGCATTTGATAGCAGAATATGAACTCGACTGGAATATACTTAGCTGCCCAACTACGGATGGCGCTCGTGCCATGGCTGGCGTTGTAACTAAATTAAAACAGAAAACATCAGGGAATTTTGTGGAATTTCACTGTATAATTCATCAGGAATCATTGGCATCCAAACATTTAAAAATGGACCATGTCATGCAACCTATAATTAAAATAGTAAATTTTATAAGGAGCAGAGGACTAAATCACCGACAGTTCAGGCAGTTTTTACAAGATTTGGACGAAAAGTTTTCTGATGTTCCTTACTTCACCGAAGTTCGTTGGCTCAGTCGAGGAGTAGTTTTAGAAAAATTTTTTGCATTACGTGACCCTATTCAAGCTTTCATGTTAAAAAAGGCAACCCAATTGATTATGACAATGACTGGTGGGTTGATTGTGCCTTTTTGGTAGATATGAATAAACACTTGACTGATCTGAATGTAAAGTTACAGAGTAAAAATCTGATTGTCATTCAAATGTATTCATGTATTCAAGCCTTTGAAACAAAATTGAGGCTGTGGGAAAATCAGGTAAAAAATCAAACTTTGGATCATTTCCCTCATTTAAAATCATTTGGCACAGTGAACCAAAAAAAATTGGATCAATATTCTCAACTTCTGCAAAATTTGATCACGGAATTCAACAATCGTTTTGAAGACTTTCACAAAATGAATGAAATGGAATTCCCAATTTTCAACAATCCATTCAATTTTGAAGCTTCACAGGCACCAGTTCATTTGCAAATGAAGTTGATAGATCTTCAATCGGACAGTATTTTGAAAGAAAAATTTAAAGAGATTAACGCTCTTACATTTTATACACAATATTTCAAGAGTTTGGATAACTACCCGGAATTAAAAAAGCATGCAGCACGCATTCTCTGCATATTTGGTAGCACCTATTTATGTGAGCAGATGTTTTCCGTCATGAAAATAAATAAGAACAAACATCGCACAAGACTTTCGAATGAACATCTCCAATCAATTCTTAAAATAACTACAACGAATATGATACCTGACATCAATGAGCTTGTCAAAAACAAGAGAAATCAGGTATCTGGATCCTCGAGCTCAAAATAATTACCCTCTTTTATAACTGATATAATTTTTAACAACCGTATATTATATACTATATAATTAAATAAATAAAATGTTATAATAATTCAGTACATTTTTTTTATTTGAATCTGGCCCGCCTACACATTCTAAATTTAATATATGGCCCTCTGCAAAATTGAGTTTGACACCTCTGTTCTATAAGGTGACTGGTGACTATGGGGGCCAATCCAGAAGGTCCACCCTATTCTACCAGAAGCACTCCGCTGCCGCCTTGTGACACAATGCGTTATATAATAAACCATTTATATCTGGAAGTTAGACTCATTCGACCACACGATTAGATGAACAGATTTATGTTTTTGGGGCCATTCCGAGCGTATCTTTTAATGCTTCTCCGATAACCAGGGTTTTTACCCTTTTTTTACTATTCGACCAGAAATTTTCATTCTAATGCCAGAAAACTCAGCACATTCGCCTTCTCTCGCAGTTGTAATGCGTTGGTGACCACTCTTGTTTAAATATATATGCGTTTGTTCCTTTTTAAAACAATTTACAATATACGAGAGCTACCTTTTAAGTTTTTAAAAAAACAATGAAAGAAAAATATTTTTTTGGTACAAATCGTTTTATTGTTTCTCAAAGTATTGGAAGTGCTTTCGGAACCAGCCACTTTTGTTGAGTTCTCTTGGAACACCCAAACAGTTGATTGTTGCTTAGTTTCCGGCTCATACGAATATATCCAAGTTTGGTCTCCTGTTACGATACAGATTTGGCATGTCTTCGATCGAATTTTTTGTGCATATCCTTACACCAATTGACAACAACTCGTTTTTGAGTTTCCGTTAAATTATGCGAAATCCATCGGGAACAAATCTTTTTTGCAGCTGTTCGTGCAAAATCGAATGTACTGCAGTCTTCAGCCTCTATCTCACTGTAAGTCACATGCCGACCCTCTTCAATCATATTGTGCACAGCGTCGATGTTTTTTGGAACAATAACCGATTTTGGTCGACCTTCACGAAATTCATCGCTGATAGAAGCACGACCATGACGAAATTCTGCAAACTAATTGTAAACAGTCTTTTCGATGGTGATTCATTACCAAAAGTTGAACGAAGCGATTCGAGGCACCGATGTTGAGTTAAGTCTTTGCTAAGATCGTAAAAAATCATCGAACGAAAACCTTCACTTGAAATTTCCATTTGTTCACAAAACTGTTTTTTAAACGCTCACTGTAAACGAGCTACTCGGCCAATTTCTCAGCTATCACTATTTTAACAGTACCAATGTCAATTTTACAACAATGGTAATGTCACATGTCAATAGCGCGATCTAGTGGTCGTTTGTAAAAACTAAAAAGGCTGCCCGCGTATCGCACCGTACTATGTGGACAGTCCAGTATTTTTACAATGTCTGGTCTAGTTTTTCCACTTTCAAAACAATTTTTTTTAAAACCCTACATCACAGTTTTTTGATATTATGTATAAAAGTGCACTTAATCTTTAGTGGGAACCACCAAAATTAACGGATTATTAACCCATTTATGCCCAGAATTATTTTTTCTTTAAATCTTTATAAATCTCACTTATTTTAGTTAAATGACATATAAATAGACTAAGTAACTGTAAAATAATAAGTTTGAATCAGGAGATTTGATGTTTTGATGTGGGTCGTTTTTGACCCACTTGGGCAAATAAGGTACTATGATCAAATGTATAGTGCAAAACGCAAAACATAAATACTTGTAGGGTGTTGTTATTTTTATCTCCATAAAATCATAAGCCTTTAAATAATAACAAATTTGGTTATAATATTCAAATAGTTTTTTTTTATGAAAATCTACAAAACATTTGTCATGTAAAGCAACTTCACACCGGTCACAAGCTTTAGTGGTTTTGTTCTTGCAATGAGCACACAGATCGTCGTGTCTGACTACTCAAAATCAGATGCTGGCCATGTCTACGAGCGGCCGGACTAACAAGTGTAAGCTTTGGGCCAGTAGCTAAGGGGGGTTTTCCATATTTTTGAAGTACTAATAATACAACTAATCTGCGAAATTCCAAATTGTCAGTTTTTTTTCCAAATTTTCGAGCCAGTATCCAAGCATTATTCATACATACATCAAACGTCCAAAACAAAATAGGAATATACCATTTCTTTCCACGAAAGCCTATTCGATAGTTTGCCACATTGTTGTCCATTTGGTCAACACCACCCATGAACTTGTAACAATGTATCACGTTTGGCTGGGGGATTTCAACTTTTTTTTTCTCTTTTGCAGAATATCTAGCAGCTTGGCGGATAGGTTCTACGCCAAATTCATTTGATAAAATTGTGACCACACTGTTATCCTTCCAACGGACACAAACAATATTATTTTCTTTGTCAATGGCATTATCAAATAAGCCCCTTTCCCTTTTTTTCATTTGGAAAGATTGTTGAAGTGGACATTTATCGGTACGGTTTTCTCGCACTGTACCCGTTGCACCAAAAACCCATTTCTCCCAACTTACTGATAAGAGTAGTGCCTGTAAAGAAATTGTCGAAGAATAATGAACACTCAAAATCAGGAAAATTAGTTTGTAATAATTTCGCAAAATTCGTTACTACAGATTCGCCTAGTCCAAGTTTTTTTCGTCAGTCTGTTGAGATTTTCGTCCTTGATACACGTCGAAATTGACACAATAGCCTGACGGAGTTGCTAAAACCCATGCTTTGTAACCGAAACGGATTGGCTTTCCTCTGATAAACTGTTTACATCCGTTTCGGCCAAAATACGGAATCATGGATTCGTCGATAGACACACAAGAAGTTAGAGGGGTATATCTGATGAAATTTTCGTTCATTTTTTCAATCAAAGGTCGTAGCTTTGCCATTTTATCATTCTGTGCTAAGTTGTTGTTATCAGCTGCGTGCAAAAATCTAAATATTTCTTCAAACCGATTTCTTCTCATAGAGTTATAAACCAAAACATTTCGGGCGTCATCTCGTCCTTCCCAAAACATGCGACGTCTGGGAACGGGAACGTATCCACTCACATAACGAATAGCAATAAAAAACAGCATGTCGTCATTGCCAATTTCTAATCTACAATTTTTACTGCCAGCATATAAGACGGTATGTTTTACAAGAAGTTCCAATATTTCCGGATTCAGGAAGAGCTTTATAAAATCCAGAGGTTCGCATTCATCGCCTAATGTCAACACAGGTAAAAGTTCGATATTTGACTGTTTTGTTTTACCTCTATTCAAATCACCTATTACCCATTGTCGATTCTTCCGTGACTTGTTTTGCCTTCCAGCAGATTCTGTTATGTTACTGTCATCATCGTAATTGCTGGCTTCTTCTGTATTGGTTTCCGCTGGCGCTTGAAGCTGCTTTGAGTTTAATCTGTTGGGATCATTACAGTCTTCACCCCCTGAGTCTGCATTACTTTCAAACCCATTATCATCTGGGGGAGTTATATAGATTGCGTCTGGAATAGGATCATCATCGGTTATTTTTTCTATTTCGTCTAACAACTCAGCCGTCGTCAATGGTTTCGTCCTAAAAATAAGAAAATGTATAGAACATATCTGCCCAACGGGTCAAAAACGACCCAAGCAAATTTTCATGCATTTATTTTACAAATAAAAAAACCTAATCTCCAAAGAAATATTACTTCGCATAATCTGAAATCAGTACAATAACTAATTTGAAAAACAACACAATAAGTAGTCAAATAAGCCACTTACCAGTACGATTTTCTTTCCATGTCACGCTGCAGTAATTTATCATTTATTTTTTTCACGAATACTAAAAAACCGAAATCTTAGCCCGTTCTGCAATATAGTGCTAATGATGTTTATTCTTTCAACAACTGAATGCAACGATAGGTAACACTTTACACATGCACGTGTATAGGTAGTTGTATAATTAAAGTAGTGGGTCGTTTTTGACCCGTTGGGCATAAATGGGTTAAAGATGTTTACACTACAAGATCTCGAAGTGAACTAAATAATTACAAGAATAGAGCAGGTCAGCCATTATTGACTTCCAAATTTTTTTTTTTTTTTTGGATTCGTTTTGGCTACTTTATTTGACGTGCCAATCTGGAGAAATAATCATAAGAGCGGTAAAAAATAAGAGACGTGTAGCTTTTAAGTGGGTGACAAATACTTTTGACCACGGCTGTATATAACAACTATTTAGTTGGGAATGTGGAATCTTTGGCACAATGATACTACTCAGTATATATCACCACTACACCAAACACTTTATTTTTTCACTCGACGCGCGTTTCGCTAACCATGTTAGCTTCATCAGGAGCGATGATTGACGCGTCGAGTGCAAAAATAAAGTGTTTGGTGTAGTGGTGATATATACTGAGTTATAACAACAATGTTGAAAAATCTGGCAACTTGTTAAACAGACGTGTGATATTTATTTATATTTTCGTGACCTGGTATCATTGACGCCAGGATCGACCCCTAGTGGTGACCTTGGTTTTGGGTACTGAGATCATCTATAGGGGTCGATATAGTCAAGGCAACCAGAAGATCACTTTTACCGTTGCCACATCGCTTTAAATATTTCACTTGTAGACAAAGTGTCAGATATACCTGCAAGTCCGGAAACAACCATCTTACCCTTAGGCCGCTCTCTGATTTGTCGGTGCGGTTTTTCTCGGTGTACTCAGTACCGATTCGGTAATGAAAACATGCGGAAGGCATAAATTTCATCGAAATCCACCTGACTTGCTCTGCGTCCGCGTATCCCGCGCAAGTCAGGGATACTGAGAAAAAATATACCGCACCGACAAATCACGGACCGGCCTTTTGTTATCATCGTGGAAGCATTTACACTTTTTTTTATATTATGTATTTTCAGTTCAAGAATGGCCTGAATTCATGAGACCAATCAAAACGCCTCCGCCATCAAAATCGCCTGTTAATAATAATAAATCGGCCGCAGATGACATGGAGGCACCCCAGTCTCCATCTACACCAAATAGATTGTTACCATTGGGTTCATCTGCTTACGTCACGTATAACAGGGTTTCCTGGTTGCTGCGGGTTAGAAAAGAGTATTTTTTACCATCGGAACCCTTGGGTAAGTAAAAGACACTCAGCCCTTAAGCCATGAAAGGTGCATTTTTATAAAATTCTCTAAAAATATGAAAAATGTTAGATCTGAAAATGGATCGATTTCTCTTACAGCATTAGAGAGAAAATTCCTGATTCAAAAAATAATAATAAATAAAAACTGTTTAAACCTCAATTTGTTCATTGTAACTTTTGGCGTTATATACACCATTTTTACTTTCCATAACACTATGCAACACTAAAAAATTCACCGACATCTCGAATAGTAATTCGAATTAAAAAAAAAAAGGTTTTGTGTCGACATCACATCTAATAATTGTGTTATTTCGCCTAGTTTATTTTGTTATGTTTCACAGTGATTCGGCAAGAACATGCTAGCGGGACAATATTTATGACGTAATTTCCAGGAACCACTGATAACGACTTGTAAACAACCCCCCCCCCCCCCATTTAACGAATTCCAAGAATTAATTTGTTTATCACCTCATAAAGGTATCTTATCAGGGGGTCAAAGTAACCCTTATAAGAGAGGTCATTTTCATTTGCAAATCAGTTGCATTTTATGCACACTTGTGATAACATATTTTAAAATTGGTAGCAAAGTGAAACGAGTTTTTTGTGATGGAATATTCTGTCTGTTGAAGGTATGTACTCTATTATGACTTATATTTTTTATAAAAAATATGTATACTTTTGGTGTAATATCAATTTGTAAATGTATAGATAAATCCAGCAAATTTTACATTAATTGTAAACTTTAAAAGTAGCAACTTTTTTTATCCACATATATCCACCTAGATTTTTCTATATGTAATACCTACAACATTCAGGCACAGATTCATATATATTATAGACCCCGAAAAGGCCCGAAAGTAAAATTATGTTACTTAGTTGTGACTATGACGAAAATGGAGTTTTTTGAAGAATGGCTAAAACATGACAAAACTGAACGAAACAGTGGCATTTTTTATTATATAAGTGAAAAATTCAATATGTCTGATGTTTCTGACGATTCTCTAAAACGACTCAAAATGAAAATATCAAGCCTTTCAGCAAAATTGAATCAAAAGTGGACTTCTTTAAAGCGTAACAAAGAAATGTTTCTAATCAAACATAAAGATTGGTTAGAGGGATCCGGAATCGAAATAAAGATGTGTGTTAACCAGCCGTGCACTTCAACATCATCAGCGGCTCTTTCCGTAGGGCGACCCAGAAAATCATTTGAAGACTCATCAACGAAAACGAAGAGACGGAGAGTAGAAGATCTTTTGGAATCGCGAAGTGCAAGTGAGCTTATTACAGCAGCTGAGTTAGCTACTCGAAAAGAAGGGCATCGAAGTGTTGCTAAACAGATCCATAACGTCGCGGTCAGTGAAACTAGAGAAAAGAATAAGTGTTCTGAACAAAGTCTGCAGTTAACACCAGACGAAGCTTTAGCTTATTATGTGGACTCAAAATCGACTTCTCACTCATATAAACAAACAAGAAAATGGTCAATGAAAGCGGGACATCAAGTGTATCCATCGTTTTATAGTTTAGGTAAGTCCAAAGCTTCTTGTTGTCCTTCTGACGAATATATTTCTGTGACTGAATCTCGAGCTGAAATTAAACTTCACGCGATTTTGGATAAAACGGCTGAACGATTAGTTAAAGCTCAGACGGAAGTCATTAGAAGTGTGTTACCTCGTTCATATTATACGTTGGTAAGCAAATGGGGCTGTGATGGGAGTTCGGGGCATAGCACGTATAAGCAGAAATTTGAGAACACTAACGCTACAGACGAATTTTTGTTCGTATACTCATTTGTCCCTTTGAGACTGCTTGATGGCGAAACTGTGATCTGACAAAATCCAAGACCTTCCTCTACTTTATATTGCCGTCCTATTAAGTTTATTTTTGCCAAGGAGATAAGAGTTTACGAAAGAAGAAACTTCTAAAATTTTAGATGAAGTAAGTCAGCTTCTTCCTACATTATGTAACGTTGCTGGATCTCAAATCTCTGTGAAACACGATTTGTTGTTGACAATGACTGATGGCAAAGTGTGCAATGCCTTAACAGACACAAGTTCAACACAAAAGTGTTATATTTGCGGTGCCACCCCGTCTACTATGAACGAGGAGTCAAAGAAATATCCCAGCAACGAAGAACGCCTTGCATTTGGTTTATCTACTTTACATGCATGGATCCGCACGTTTGAATGTTTGCTTCACATCAGCTATCGTTTAGAAATAAAAAAGTGGCAAGTCTGGGGAGATAACGACAAAGCTATTGTGAAGCAACGCTCACAAAAGATACAAAAAGTGTTTAAAGATCGTATGGGTCTCATTGTAGATAAACCAAAACCTGGGTATGGTAACACAAACGATGGAAACACAGCACGTAGATTTTTTTCCAAAGCTGAATTGAGCAGCGAAATTACAGGATTAGACGTAAACCTTATTCGGGATATGACATAAATTATATAGAATTCGAAAAGTTTTGTGTTGATACTAGAAAATTATACCTTGATCTGTATTCGTGGTATTCCATGCCCGTTACTGTGCATAAAATTCTTGTACACAGCGCGGAAGTTTTAAAGTCTTTTCTTCTTCCCATTGGACAACTCTCCGAAGAAGCCCAGGAGGCAAGAAATAAAGATTGTCGTAGATTCCGTGAACGGCACACCAGGAAGCGGTCACGTATTGCCACAAATACAGATCTTTTGAGAATGCTTTTAATTACGTCTGATCCTGTTATCAACTTGTATAGAGAATTACCGCGAAGAAAATTTACTTCTTTGCCATCGGAGGTTCTGCAGTTGATTATCCCACCTTCATTGCCATCCGAAACACCATCAGTAAGTCATCATCACGAATTAAATGAGGAGGATTATTTACTCTCTGAATATTCTACCGAATGGGAGAGCGGTGATGACGATTCATCTGATGGTGATTAGTAGGTTTAAGTATTTTTTTATTGTAATTATTATTCTTATTTTATTGTGTTGTAGTTGCTTATAATTCATGCCTTAGTATATAAGTTATTTAATATTATATTTCTTTTACTTATACACCTTGTTATTGTAAATAATTGATATATAGATACTGTTATTGTACTAATTTATTTTAAAAGAAATAATATTTTGTAAATTAATAAATGTGGGTAGTATCATTATGATTTTTATTTTTTTCCTAGAAATTTCTTTGTAAACAAACATGATTGTGCTTTTCACACATAATAAGTAGGCAGACGTATGTAGCTAATTAAAGAACAATTAGCGACAATAGTGAACAAATGAGACACATTAGTAAACCACTTCCGTCTTGCAGCTACATATTTCGATTAATACACATACAGTACACATTTTTCAACTTTTTTTTCTTAAAATAGCTTAAGATACCTGGAATATACATAAACAATTGAAATAAGTGAAGAAATAATATTGTCCCGCTAGCTTGTACTAGTCGAGACACTGTGCGTTTGTGGTAAATTTACCCCTAAAAGTGAAAAAAAAACAATTTCCCCGCTGCTTGAAAAGTATTCTTGAAGCTTATTTTAAGACCGCAATTGAAAATCAAGATAAATCGTTGGTGCCCCGGGAGTGTTGTTTGAAATTTTATAAATATTTGACGGATTGGTACAATGGTACTCTAAAAGAAATGCTTTTTGGCGTACCAATGCAGTGGCCTGAACTCAAGAACCACACAGACGATTATTGACAAGTGTGAAGGGTTTTTCTAAAAAAAAAACAAAAAGTTCCGTGAAATATGTTAATGTACCATCAGTATCCATGCCGCTACCTCATTCTCCTAAAATTCCCGTACCAAAACGATCTTTGAGCCCATCAAGTTCATCGAGTTCTATAGAAAAAAAAGTGAACCCATTCCTTCTAGTGGAGAGCTATTTCAAGATCCAACTATTGCATCAGAACCACGTTTGATTAGTCAATCAGAACTAAACGAGTTCATTAGAGATTTAGATTTGACCAAAGAAAAATCTGAAATATTATGATCGAGATTAAAACAGTGGAATTTTTTACAGACTGGGGTTAAAATTACAGCTCATCAAAATCGTCACATCTCCTTAAATACCTTTTATTCAAAGAGGACAGTTTGTAATGACATTGATGTTTTAATGTCAGCACTAGGCCACCATCATTCGCCAGAAGAGTGGAGACTATTTATTGACGGATCGAAACAAAGTCTAAAGGCAATTTTACTCCATAATGGCAACATATTTTCTTCTTTGCTTGTAGCATACGGTGCTCATTTAAAAGAAACCTATGACATTTTAAAACTTATTTAAAAAAAATCAAATACACAACATTCAAATGGTAAATATGTGTAGATTTAAGAGTAGTGGCTTTGATTTTTATATATTCTTATGTGAATGGGATAGCAGAGCGCGTTCAGAACATTACGTAAAATAAAACTGGCCTTTAAGAAATGGATACGTTCTTGGTTGGTTGAACCACTAGTATCACCTGAGAAAATCATTTTACCACCATCGCATATCAAACTTGGTTTAATCAAAAATTTTGTCAAAGCGTTACATAAGGATGGATCTGGATTTCAGTTTCCCAAAAACAAATTTCCTAGGCTCAGCTAAAATAAAAAGAAATTTTTGTAGAGCCTGATATAAGAAATTTAATTGATGAACCTTCTTTTCTATCCAGTCTAAGTTCCATAGAGAAAAAAGCATGGTTGGCTTTTATTGATGTCACGAAAAATTTCTTCGGCAACCATAAATCACCAGATTTCCATGAAAAAATAAAATTAATGCTGGATGCAATACGTCTTTAAAAATTTATTTTCTACACTCCCATTTGAGTTTCTTTCCGGAAAACATGGGCTCAGTTAACGATGAACATGGAGAACGCTTTCATCAAGAAATAGTTAGAGTTTGAGAAGCGTTATCAAGGTAAATGGGAATAAACCATGCTTGCAGACTTTTGTTGGTGTCTTCAGAGAGATACTGCTAGGACTGACTGCAAGAGAAAAGCCAATCGATCAAAAAAATATAGTCACTAATTTAGCGTATTTTCGAATAAACCAATAAAAACTTTTCTTTATGAAACCTGACGTGATGTGCCTATTTTGTTAATCAATTTTAATTGAGTTGGCGGTGAAGAATACTGTAAACCCTGTTAAAAAAAATACTTTTTTTTGTTGCATAGTTGCATTTTTAACAATATGATGATGTGTGAGCAGGCACGATGGATTGAAAAGTCTTGTCAAAAACGAGCTAAATAACATTTTTACGCAAAAACAAAAGTTATTTCATAACATTTGGCCCAGTGAGATTCAAATTTTTTTTAGTTCCTCAGAAAGAAAAAATGTTAGCACAGATAATCTTCTCATTCGACGAAAATTTGTTCTCCCAAGTCAATTGTTACTATTAGGAAACAAAAAAAAGTCACATGGAGCCAAATCTGAGGAATAGGGTAGGTGGGAAATTATTTCGAAGCCGAGCTTGTATACTTTTGCCAGTGCAACGGCCAATATGTGAGCAGGCGCATTCTCCTGGTGAAGAAGCACTTTTTGCGTCCTAATGTTGCTTCTGCTTACTATGCAAACGGTCCAAGAACGTTGCATAATAAGAGTCAGTCATTGTTTAGCCCTTTTCCAAATAGCCAATTATGATCACATCCTATGAGTCTATAAAAACAGTTGCCATCACTTTTCCCGACGGTAAAATTGTTTTCGATCTTTTCGTTGCACTTTCACCTTCGCCAACCCACTTTTTTAACTACCATTTTTATCTCCGGGGTATAATGGTGGATCCACAGTCAGCCTTTTCATTTTTAGACCTTCATGTAGGATATTATGTTCACATGAGGTGCCTACCACCTCGATAATTTTACGAAACTTAATGCGGCGATCTTCCATCACGATACCATGAATTTGAACGACCATTTCTTCAGAAGAAATCTCAATCTGGCGACCTGAACGTACAGAACCTGTAATGCTCGTACGGCTACGTTTAAATTTATTTATTCAGTAATAAATGGTCTTGAATACTGGTGCAGAAAATTTCCTCCTATCCAATTTTCTAACTGCCAACAAGCAACTGTTCATTGCATCTGTTTGAAACTTTGAACACAACCATTTCAAGAATTACGCTTACCAAAAATCATGCCGCTTAATAAGATTTTCCGCCATTTCAGAGAAATTTATCAGGCTTCTTAACACCCTCGTACATCTTCTTATCAAGAAACTTGTGTAATTATTTTCCAAAAATCTTTTTTTTTTTCATCTAGGTCCACTAAATGCGCTACAACTAATCTTCTGCCAGATTGTAGCAGACGTCTATGGAATCACCCCCTGTATTAGATTAACACCGAATGAAAAAAGAGCAGGAGTCAATATGTTATCAGGATACGGAGTCACAGCAGAAAATTTCAACGCTACTCATCGCGCGAATGTCAAGAGGAATGCGATCGAGTTAGCGCGGACGTGGCCCCTGTATTTTGCTAGACTGTTTCCAGTATCTGGAGCTGCACAGGCAAGTTATTTAATATTCTTTGATGTAGGATCGGCAAGAGGGTGGCAAAAAATTGGATTTTTTATCCAACTTTTTGCATTTGCAAGCATATCCTAGCAAGTTCCGTAGGGAATATATAAAATTTATCGTCGTATTACGAAAATTAGCCATCAATCCGAATTTTTTTGGTGCTTTGGTTGAAATTTTCACGTAAATATACACGTTTCTAATAAATAAACATATTTATTTTTCTTCACTATACGTTATCTTTAAAAGGCGTATAGTAATAAATGATACTTGAGTATGTAAAACGATGATAGGGTGGTACACTAAAATTTTGTGTAGTATTTACTATTTTATGTTGAGTCTGCCTTACTTCTCCTCGATTCAGATAGATTCACCCTATAATAAAATAAATTGTTGAGTCTGTTCATTGTCGTCCCATTGTTAACCGGGGCAATAATATAATCATAGGCGTGTATATAAGATGGCAATAGGAAAATAAAAAAATGTTTTAATTCAGTTACATTTTATGATAGTAATTAAAATTAAAATATGTTTGAATTCAGTTACATTTTATTATAATACACTAGAACCCCGGTTATCCGAGGTAACGTGGGTTGGCACCCTCCTCGGATAACTGAAAACTCGGATAATCCGAACTTGTTTTTTATTCATTCAAAAAAAATAAACACCAATACTTTAAAACCGATGTATTAACGTTTTTAACATATAAATAGGTACATACATTATAAAACAGTGAAATAGGTATCTATGCGCTTCTGTTTCATATTGCATCTTCTTTTTCTCGCTGCAATGTTTCTCCATCTATTAAGAAGAAGCAAATCCGCTGGGGTTGTTCGATATACCTCAAAGCTTTGGGTTAGATGTCTTTTAAAGCTCTTGAACTTGCAGACTTGCCAATTACCATCAGTCGGATTTTGTGCTTGCCAGATGCATTGGAACATACCATTATAGTTAATATTTCCTTACTTCGTTTGTGCCCAGGAGCTGATTGAGATGCCAATATTTTTGATGGAAGCATTTTATAATTCAGACCAGTTTCGTCACAGTTGTAAATTTGATCACATGTGTATCCACAATCTTCGATTTGCTTTTTAAGGTTCTGCTTAAACTTCTCAATTGATGACACATCAGCAGAAAGTTTTTCACCACATACAGTCAGTTGTCGTACACCGTACCGTTCTTCCCAGCGGTCAAGCCATCCAGAACTGGCGGTAAACTGATCTATCTCTGGGAATTGCCTACTAATCATTATTGCTTTCTGTTGTAAAATTGGACTTGACAGAGGCACACCTTTTGATCTCTGTTGGTTAAACCACATGAATAAAGCTTCGTTAACCTTTTCATAGTCGTCGGTTTTCATTGATTTTCTTCCTGAGGACGAGGTGGCTTGATTTATGCTCCACACTTCTATTTTTGTGCGATGTCTTTTCCAATCTCCAGCTGTTACCTCACCTACTCCATAATCTCGTGCAACAACCTTGTTGTCTCTCCTGCTTCAATTCTTCTGATGGCTTTTCATTTTTCTTTAATAGGAACGACGATTCTTTTATGTTTGTTTTGCTCCATTATAATACGACAAACAAAAATTCAAATAAAGCAGTTCGTATTAATTACACTTAACTACCAGAGCTCCAACCAAATAAATTATGTAAGTATACTCGTACTTCTCCGTAGTAAACGCTAAAACTCACTGCATTCACGCAAATTTACATGCTGAAAGAGTCCAAAAACATAAATAGGGGAACCCCTCACACGGGCCAGGGGGATTCCCCGGAGGCCCCGACGATTTTAAATGGAAATATGTACATACATATTTTAGAAGCTCGGTTAAGACGCAGCATAGACGCGCGTACCTCGGATAATCAGGTTCTTAGATTGGCTCGGTTAATCTGGAGCTCGGATAATCGCGACTCGGTTAATCGGGGTTCTACTGTAATTAAAATTAAAATATGAGAACTAATAATTAACTCTAAGAAACGAAAATAAATTACGAATAGGAAAATAATGAGGTATATCAGGTTGCTGGCTATTCAAACGGTGTGTGCTATTAAAATAAGCTATGCCATGTCAGACAGAAGAAGAATTTTGATCAACATTAACAATTATCAGATCTATTAGTTAGTCAATGATGTTATCCATTTCCCACATTTTCTTTTCTTCTCCGATAACGTGATTTACACATTTATCCTTCTTCACATTACTTATCGCATGACCAAATAAGGACTTGATATCCACCATTTTAAATATTGTATTGTTTCTTGCGACTTCCCCCTTTACTTGTGCCCATATTATTTCTATCGGATTTAATTCCCAAGAATAAGGACGAAGTCGCAGTACTGTTATACCACGTGAAGCTGCTAGTTCATCTACAACTTGCCTTTTAAAATTTTTTTTGTTAATATTGACTAAATCTAAAAGTTCTCTTTCGACTGTATTATCCGGAATTCTGATATTTTTTTAACGTAACCAGTTTAATATATCTATTTTGTGCCAAGTTCTTGTTGGTAGTTTTTCTTGTAATCTGGAATGGTAACTCGCGTTGTTCACAACAATAATCGAGTTTACTGAAATCAAATCTATTATTTGAGAAAACCATTCTTCAAAGATGTCAGCATCCATGTCCTCATTATAATCTTCGCTGCGTTTAGATTCGAAACTTACCTTCAAAAAATTCATTCATTTTGAGATAATCCGGGTCTTCTAGGAGCCTAACAAAAATTTTGTCTAATGTTGTAATTTCCTTGTTTAAAAAGAAGGCATGTACTTTACGTCTTATTCCTTGCTTTAAATCTCTCTCTCTTTCAATTTCAAATGTTGGTCGACCCGGAGATTTCGTCGGTCCGTTCCTGGATTCTTTTATTATTTTATATACAGTTGATTTTGCAACACCCAGTACAATAGCACACTTCCACTGTCAACACTCGCACTGGAATGATTATGTTTCCATGATTTAAAACACTTTAGAATCATTGTTTTTTCGTTTACTGATAATGGTCGTAATATAGGTATTTTAGACATTGACTGAAAATTCCCCATCTGATCTCACTTGGTATGCTTGTACCCTGGACAACACCAAACTATGTATTGTTAATATCACAATTTATTATAACTTACGTCACCCCCAATAGATTAAACGAAATTATCTGATTCCCCCCCCTAAATGCCTATTATTTATGCTTATTTACTATATATATATATATATATATATATATATATATATATATATATATATATATATATATATATATATAGAATAAAGAAAGAAAGCAAAAGATTGCCGTATCTACCAAAATTCTTAAAAATACAATCTTAGTTGGGGAAGTCGGCAAAAAGGGGGGCGTGATAAGAGATCACACAATGATCCATCTGAATTGAAATGGTAGTCTTCTCTCTTTTAGCTTTGTAATTTCCAGGGTTTCTTTCCTCCTTCCTCTCTTTGTTTACGGCTCTCGTTGATCCTGGGTTCCACAGATTCCTTCCACTTTATCTGGGCCATCTTGTGCACTTAGCGATTACTGTCTTCCTTCCATTGACAGTACCTTGCGTCACCCCTTCATTACCTCCTGTGCTTTCAATCTTCATTGGTTTTTGCAAACAATCTCTTCCTCCAATCATATTCCAACAAGAAATTAACAAATTAATAATTAATTTATTAGACAATCTTCCTCTTCGTTGCTCCCATTATTTTCTCTCTCTGTTTCGCTCCCTCGCTCACCCTTTACCTATAATTAGGTTATGATTTATCCTTCCTCGGCTCCATACCGGTGTTTGGTCGCTGAATTGGCTATCTCTTTCTCACTTAAAGGTCCAATACATGCACTTCGCAATTTTGATCGGTTCCTTCCGGGTGTCGACCCCGTATTCTGGTTAATTGAGTTTTCTTGACTAAACCCCTTATCTCTGTCGGTCAGCTGTCTCCTGTCGTCCTTGTCATCTTTCCTATATGGCGGTGGCCATGTGTGGTGGTCACAGGTGAAATAATTAAAAATGTTCTCAACATCCAAGGTTCCCAATTACATCCATGTTTTAAATTTGGTTTTTATAATTTAGTCTACAGTGTTTTAGTGTGTATTTTATATATTTTATGGATTAACAACTTTTTTATGTAACAACTTTTTATGTATAAGCTACCTACGGCCATTCAGGCTAACGAAATCTTTGCACTTTTCATGTGAGTTTTTTTTTTTATTTATTATGACTAATATCTTATTCTTGTTCTACACTAATTTTATTTATTATAACAACTTAATGATAACATCATTAATTTAAATTTGTCCCAAACACGATCAGTGAATACGCTTTGTTCTTCTTTTCAGTTCTGCCCTGAAGAAGGTCCCAATCCAGGACCGAAATATTGGCTTAATGAAAATTGTGTGATCTCTTATCACGCCCCCCTTTTTGCCGAGTTCCCCAACTATGTTATATATATATATATATATATATATATATATATATATATATATATATATATATATTGCTTGTACTCTCAGCCTTCTCCTTATTTCTGTCCTTCCATGTAACACCTTGTACTGCTCTCAGGTATTTCATTTCGACGGCTTGTATCTTGTTTTGTTGCCTGTCTGTTAGGGTCCATGATTTACATCCATATGTTAGGACTGTCCTATAACTTGTTTTGAACACTTTTATTTTTGTTTGTTTTATCACTTTTTTCTTCCTAATGAATTTATTACTTATTGCATAGTAAAGTTTGTTCGTTTTTTCGATTCTTTCATTAATTTCTTTGTCTTCTTTTCCAGTTTCATCCATTATCACTCCCAGATACTTATACTGTTCCACTTGTTGTATTTTATTCCCTTCTCTGTAAATGTTCGTTTGTTGGTTTCCCATTGTCACTACTTTTGTTTTATCTATATTAATTTTCATACCTTCTTCTTTAAACGTTTTATTCCAAGTATCGAGGTTTCCTTGTAATTGTCTCTCATTTTCCACCACTAGCACAATATCATCAGCAAAAACCGCATCAGATATTTCTATTCTTTTTAGCTTCCAGTATCCAATTGTTATTCTTTTCACTCTTATTTCGCATTTCTTGATTATTTCATCCATGTATACAGTGAACAATGTTGGGCTCAAGCTTCCTCCCTACCTCAAACCTTCCTGTGTTGTAAATCCCTCTGACTTCATATTGTTTTTTGTTACATACTGTACACATTGTTGCTATATGTTCCCTTTATGATTCTTATTGTCTTTTTGTTTATTCCCTTGTTTTCCAAGCTTCTCCACACTTTATTGCTCGACACACTATCAAATGCTTTTTCTAAGTCCATGAAAGCAAGGTGTAGATTTTTATTTTGTTTTGATCTTTTTTCAATAATCTGTTTCAGTGTAAATATGTGGTCTTGTGTACTTCATGCAGGCCTAAATCCACTTTGCGATTCCGATAGTTGTGGTTCTATTACTTTCTCTATCCTTTTATTAATGATGCCCTCATAAATTTTGACAATTGTGTTCAGTATAGTAATTCCTCTGTAATTATTGCAATCCTAGTGATCTCCCTTTTTATAGATTAGTGTAATAAACGATATTCCCCAGTCGACCGGAAATTTTTCTTCTCCCCATGCATTATTAACTATTTCTAGCAATATTGTTTTTCCTTTCTTTCCCACGTATTTAATCATTTCAGACGTTATCTTATCGCTGCCTGAGACTTTCCCATTTTTCAATTTTCTTATAACTTCCTCCAACTCTTTCCATTCTATTTGTTCCCTATTTTCTGTTTCTTCCATATTTTGTTGTTCCAATTCTTCATAATTTGTATTTTCTTTTTCTTCTTTACGTCCCAATAGTTCTTCAAAGTATTCTTTCCATCTTTCCATTATTGCTTTCTCTGTTGTTAGGATTTCTTGGTTTTTGTTTCTCACATATAATTCGGTTATAGGTTGCTCTTTCCTGAATGATTTAAGAACTCTGTAGAATAGCTTTTGATTTTCTTTACTATTTTCTTCCATTTTATCTCCGAATTCTTTCCATGACTGTCCTTTTGCTTCTCTTCTCAACTCTTTAACTCTTTTCCGTTTTCCTTTATATAGTTCATATTATTCTGGTGTTTTTGTTTTGCGATATTTTTTCCATTCTTGCTTCTTCGCAATAATTTCTTCTTGGGTATTACTATTCCGCCAAGCTGTTTGTCTTTTACTATTGTTGCGTTGCACACTCCGCATAATTTGGTAGCCCCGTCCAGGATTATATTCTTGAAGATGCTCCATTTTTCTTTCAAATTTGCATATTTTGCATCAGTTTTCAAATTTCTCATCAGTTATTTGTCGGTTCTTCATTTCTTAGTTTATATGTCCTTATTTTCTTATTGTCGGGTTTTCATCTTTTGGCGACCTTTCTTTGATTATTCCTACTAGTAGGTAATGATCAGTGGCTCCTCTTCTTATTCTTACGTTTTTCACATATTTTCTTTTGCTCCTTTGTACCAGTATATAGTCTATAATTGACCTCTCTTATTTTGTATGTTGAACCCTTGTGTACTTAGTATGTCTCTATGTTGGTAAAATGTGTATATTATCTATATTATCACAATTTCTTAGAAACCCATAGCAATCCCAATAGAATAAATTAAATTACCTGACCCCAGGTGTCAGTTTTAATTCCTATTATTTCTGCATATTTACTAAATAAAAGTAATAAAGATGAAAGTAGCAATCTGATAGTAGGTACGCCTAAGGAATTTGTCATATTGGGTGATTTATTACTCGAGGTCTTTTAACGAGAGAGTATATCTCTATATTTTATTTTTTTTTAGCTTTCTGATGTCCAAATAGTAGCAGTGTCCCACTGGGGCGTCCATTTGGTCAAGAGAGAACAAAGTCATCTTCAAGTAATAAAATCGTTCCCTCTGAACGAAATCTCTTCTTGTACGGCCCCGAGACCCACTACTGTCAGTTTGGATGGACCACAAGGAAGAATAAGTCTTCATACACCCAGGGCTCAGCAACTTTCCGAAATGGTCAGCAAGTTTTGTGCGGAATATAAAAAGGTAGGTGATTTTTTTAATATAGAGTGACTGAGATTTAAGGTGATTTTAAGACGGAGAGTTTCCTTATATTTTATATTAGTAGTACTAAAAAAGGCAAGAGATGTCAAACAAACACTACCGCGGAATATCGCTCCTAAATACTACCTTAAAAGTATTATCAAAAATCATACTGGAAGAATTGATATTCAAATAAGAGAGGAACAACAGGGATTCCGCAAAAATCGTTCGACCATAGATGTCGTATTTATAGTGAGGCAGATAATGGAAAAACCTAATAACACAGCGCCACAAAAAAAAAGTGGGGTATACTTTTGATGCAATATATCAGATCCGTAGTATTTTTGCCCGCTGATCACGAATCTGACGTCAGAATATCGCCATCACATCTCAATTTTTTTTTCTAACCTCAAAAAATAGGTAAAAATTAAGAAAAATATACTCCTAAAAAATTGATTCAAGCTTTTTTCATGAATCCAAAGATGTATTAATATGTATTCGGACACGCTAAGCTAATATTCATCGGTTGGATTAAGCCATACAGTTCTATTTTCTTTCTAACCTCAATAAATCAGACAGATATAGTGCTTCTTGAATGCAAAAAAAAACGAATTCAAATTAAAATTCAAACCGATTCTTACCACCGGATTTGCAAAATTCAAAATGGCGGATCCAAGATGGCGGACAAAATTTTTGAAATCCAACCGATTCCTACCAAATTTGGTATACAGTTGGGGAATCCTCAAACCTGATACTCTTAAACCCTAAACCCTGAAACCTTAGACTCCCACACCCTGTAACCTCAAAAAATAGACCTCAATAACCCTGTAACTTTAAAAATGAGACCCAATAAACTCAAAACCAGGACTTTTAAACCATATACTCTCAAATAGTAGACCCTTAAGCCCTAGAATTGCGAAGGTTAGACCCGCGCCTAACTTTCCTTTTTTTGGCTGTATCTTGTTCTTTTTTCCGCGAATGACCTATTCAAAGGCTTTCTGCCCAAACGCTTTTGAGGACTTGTTTCTCTTTTTAGCGACCAGCAATAGTCCGCTAGCATATGGTCATCCCATCGTCCTTGATACCGATTTTCTATGATTTTCAGATCTTGGTGAAAACGTTCCCCTTGCTCTTCACTGTAGTCACCAAGATTATCTGGGAAATCATCGATGTGGGAGTCCAGGAAATGTAATTTTAGATTCATTAAGCAACCTAATGTTTGAAAATTTTTTACCATTTTCTCGACTATTTCTTTGTACTTAGGACTTTTATTATTTCCCAAAAAGTTTGTTGCGACTTCTTTAAAACTAAGCCAAGCAGCTTTTTCAACTTTATTCATTTTAGTAACAAATAATGAATCTTGAAACAATTTTCTTATTTGTGGCCCGTCAAATACGCCTGCCTTAATTTTAGCTTCAGAAAATTTCGGAAATTTTTTATGCAAATATTTGAAACATGGGCCGTTTGTATCTAATGCTCTCGTGAATTGCTTCATAAGTCCAAGCTTAATGTGAAGCGGGGGAATAAGAACTTTTCCTGGATCTACCAATGGTGGAAACGATACATTATTTTCACCAGGAGTGAACGATTCTCTTGTTGGCCAAATTTTTTTCTTATAATGACGTTCCCTGTCTCTGCTATTCCACAGACATTTATAACAGGGATAAAGTGTAAACCCTGACTGTTGGCCAAGCAATATTGTTAAAATTTTCAGATCTCCACAAATTTTCCAGTTATGATCGGCATATTTTATTTTTATCAAAAGCTGCTTCATTTTTTCATATTGCTCTTCCATAACTGTGGAATGAGCAATCGGAATGGGAGCGTAAACGTTGGTATTATGCAGCAAAACTGCCTTAATGCTCCGTTTAGAAGAATCAATGAACAGTCTCCATTCTTCAGGATCGTATGGGTTATTTTGAAATTCATCCATTAGACCTTTTACATCGGTACAATATGAAAGTGACAATTCCTCGTCCATTGTGAAATACTTTCGAAATTCTTCATCTCTGTTTCTATAATAAGAAATCGTAGCTTCTGGCTTAAGTAAATGTCTTTTCTCTAAAAAGGAAGCAAGATGCTCTGAACCATCTTTGGATAAGCCTAAATCTCTGACTAGATCACTAAGTTCTGACTGTGATATGAGTATTGGTTCTGGTTTACGGTTGTATGGTAGAAATTCTTTATCTGTGTCACTAGTATATGATAGGTTGTCACTAGAACATTCATTAGTAACAGTGTTTGAATCTTTTTCGACAGTCTCAATGTTTTCGGCATGAACTGATAAGGTGAAATCATTTGTTTCCATAACATCAGCATCAAGTGGTTCAGGAGGCGGAATTAGTTTAGTTGGTCTTGTTACTGTCGAAACATCGTTATAAGTAATGGTGCTTTTTTTTTTCGGTTATGCCTAGATACAACATTCATACAAAAGTAGCAATCATTTTCACTGTATGGTCTATTCCATATTGCTGGTCTGGAATATTTAATCGCCTTCTTATTGATGTACAACATTATTTTGCAAGAACTGCAAATGATGTGGGGAACCCAATCTGTATCCTGGTGCTGTATTTCAATGTTAAAACAATCCTTATATAAGGTTTTAATCTTATCCGTTATCGGTGACCCCATTTTACTCAATACGTGTTGACAGCAAATATAACAAAATGAATCACTGTTTGTATCGCACTTATGAAAAGTCCTTGTACCGTGAGACCGTTTTCTTGTAGCATTATACTCTACATGAGCCAAGTCACCCACACATGAAGAGCTACGGTCGCTGGATGACGACGGCTGCGAGCCCGCTTTCCCACCCTGACCAACCGCCGATACTGGGTTTCCGAGTCCCTGCATCGTAATTCTCTTTCTTCTACCTGCCATGACGGCATCTAAGCCGTTATCCAGGGACTCTGCCGGCTAGTGGAGTAACATCGTTGCCCACCGTCACCACGTGGAGGTGCCCTGGATGCAGGTAGAAGAATAAAAATCGACCGATGAATTTTCTCGGCGTTCAAAATGGCGCGAAAACATCTGCCATCTTGAATTTTGCAAATCCAACCTCAGATTCGGGATCAGCGACCCAAAAAATCCCCGTGTGCCAAATTTGGTAAGGATCGGTTGAATTTTAATTTGAATTCGTTTTTGCATTCGAGAAGCACTATATCTGTCTGATTTATTGAGGTTAGAAAGAAAACAGAACTGTATGGCTCAATCCAACCGATGAATATTAGCTTAGCGTGTCCGAATACATATTAATACATCTTTGGATTCATGAAAAAGCTTGAATCAATTTTTTAGGAGTATATTTTTCTTAATTTTTACTAATTTTTACCTATTTTTTGAGGTTAGAAAAAAATTGAGATGTGATGGCGATATTTTGACGTCAGATTCGTGATCCGCGGGCAAAAATACTACGGATCTGATATATCGCATCAAAAGTATACCCGACTTTTTTTTTTGTGGGGCTGTGTAATTTAACAAACCTGCATACATGTGTTTCGTCGACATGACTCAAGCCTTCGATAGAGTGCAATTAACATATATTATAAAAATATTACCAGAAAAGTAGACAAACCAGAAGCTCATAAAAATCATACATGGCATTAACACAGAATGCAGCACAAATATAAAAGTGGGGCATTTACTGAGCAAGGAAGTAAAAATAAACGCCGGAATAAGACAAGGCAATTCACTTAGTCCCTTTATTTTCAACCTTGTAATGGACAGAATAGTGGAAAATCTTCCAAAAACTAGAGGATATAAAATGAGAAATATAATATGCTACGCCGATGATACAGTCCTCATCTTCGATTCTGAGGACAACCTTCAGAAGGTCTTTGATGCCTTCAATTTGGAAGCGAGAAAACTAAACATGATTATTAACACAACCAAGACAAAATGTATGGTAGCTTCAAAAGAATTATTAAGATGTAAGCTGGAGATCCAAGGAAGTATTATTGAACATGTTAATAATTTTAAATACCTGAGAACAATGATAACAAGCTACGGAGACTTAAACAGGGAAAAGTAAAACAACAGTCTATGAAGGCATCACTAACAGCAGGTTGGTTGACGCATATAGTCTGGAAAAATAAATACCTCACAGTGGACGGCAAAATAAGAATATACAGGGTGAGTCAACGATAGAGTAAAGTTCATTATCTCATTTGTTTCGGGAATGACGAAAAAATGTTAAATACAATAGTTTTAGGGAATATTAAGGTGCACAGTTTAAAATTATTTTTGAGTATACAGGGTACTTCAAAAAAGTGTGGCCGATATAACATGTTTTTTTTAAATGAAACATCCGATTTTCTAATTTATTTTTAAATTCTGCGTACAATTTTATAACTTTTTTATTAATAATGTTATATACCTAAACCTAGTAGGTTTTCTAATATTTCAATTTTTTTAAAAAATACTAGTTTTCAGTTTTGTAAAAAATTGCCAGTAGCGCCATTGTTTCTGAAGGTGGAATATTCATAATTGATACGAGCGTTCTATAGAGATAAAAAAAAAGATATATGTATAGAAATTTGAGTTAGATGCTACAGGGCGTTCATTTCGACTACTTTAAATTGAAAAATCACAAATTTTTTAAATGACACACCCTGTATATTATTATTTTTCTGATAGATTTTACAAAACCCTCCAACTTTTATTAAGTATGTCATATACCTGTTTCTAATAGTTTTCGATTTATTTTGAATTTTTCAATTTTTACCCTTATTTTTAATACACTTACGCTATTGTGGAAACATAAACAAATAGTTAATAATAATTTTAATATAGTTTAACTTATCTAATAATTAATTATTATGACGTAATAAATGTTCAAAAATATGCCCGTCTACTTGAATACACACGTTTAGTCGTTTTACTATATTTTCCTTCACTTTCCTTAGCATAAAAGGCATTATTGTCCTGCCCGCATCCGGTATCCTATTTTCCATATCTACTGGTGTTGTAGGGGGATTCACTTAAACACGATCTTTAATGTAGCCCCACAAAAAGAAGTCTGAAGATGTTAAGTAACATGATCGAGGGGGCCACTGAAGGAATCCATCCCTACCGATTCATTTTTGTGGGTAACGATCATTTAAAAATTCCCGAACTTCCCGGTGGTAATGAGCAGTTGAATCCACATTTGTTCCCTTTCAAAGTGATCAACTTCTTCAAGAAGCTGGGTAATTCGTTTTGCAAAAAATTTAGATATATAGGCCCGTTAAGCGGTTCGCGGAAAAAGTATGGACCAATAATTCGAAAATTTAATATTCCACACCATACTTTAAGCGACCAATGGTTTTGATTGTGGACTTCCCGGACCCAAAATGAATTAACTTTTTGAATAATAATGCATGTTATGGTTGTTAACTGCTCCATTACTGCGAAAAGTAGCTTCATTAGAAAACATTATTTTGGATAAAAAATTTGGATCGGCCTCTATTGGTCCATTCATGGTCTTGAAGTTCTTGGTGTAGTTCCATGTGAAAGGGATGATACTTGTATTTTCTCGGGGTGCGATTAGCCGTAGATTGGGATGTCAGACAAGTCAGCTAGTTGACGGCTGCTGACCTGTGGATTATCTTCAACATGAAGTAAAATTTCCATTTATTTTTCCTCATTGGTAGCGTTCTGGTTTACTCCTTTCCATTTTGTATACTTATGCTACCAGTATCATCAAACCGTTCCATTAAGCACTGAAAAGGTTTTCTAAATGGTATACGTCTATTAGGGTACTTCGCTCCGTGAAGCCTTACTACCAAAGGATGGAAAAAATTGAAAAATTCAAAATAAATCGAAAACTATTACAAATAGGTATATGAGATACTTAATAAAAGTTGGAGGGTTTTGTAAAATCTATCAAAAAAAAAAATAATATACAGGGTGTGTCATTTAAAAAATTTGAGATTTTTCAATTTAAAATAGTTGAAATGCATAAATTTAATTTGAACACCCTGTAGCGTATAACTCAAGTTTCTTTACATATATCTTTTTTTTTTTTTTATCTCTATAAAACGCTCGTACTAATTATGAATATTCTACTTTTAGAAACAATGGCGCTACTGGCAATTTTTTACAAAACTGAAAACTAGTATTTAAAAAAAATGAAAAATTAGAAAAACTACCAGGTTTAGGTATATAACATTATTAATAAAAAAGTTATAAAACTTTATGCAGAATTTAAAAATAAATGAGAAAATAGGATGTTCCATTTAAAAAAAAGCATATGTTATATCGGTCACACTTTTTTGAAGTACCCTGTATACTCAAAAATAATTTTAAAGTGTGCACCTCAACATTCCCTAAAATCATTGTATTTAACATTTTTTCGTCATTCCCGAAACAAATGAGATAATGAACTATATTCTATCGTTGACTCACCCTGTACAATAAAATGAAAAAAAAACGGTTTTTTGCCTGTTTTCTCAATTTTGTAGGTTATGTACGCACTTGAGCGACTTAAAATTAACGAGAATTCGTTGGAAATTTCATTACGAAGAATTTAGTTTTTTTCTTACCTCGATCCGACTTATATAACCGGAGTTTTTCACATTTTAATCTTAAAAAAAACGCGTTTTGGAAACCTAAATTGTTTATAAACAAACTAGCCGTGCCCGCGGCTCCGTTCGCGTGGACTTGATTCGCTACTACCGTCACAGCTTATTCCTTATGTTACCTAACGTAATAAAATATCTGCCATTATTTCCCCTTATCTCCCATTATTTCTCCTTATCTCCCATTATCTCTACATAATTTCCATTATCTAGGCTTATCTCTGCTTATCTCCCATTATTTCTCCTTATATCTCATTATTTCTCCTTAACTCCCATTATCTAGGCTTATCTCGACTTATCTCGCAATTTTTCTCCTTATCTCCCATTATTTCTCCTTATCTCCCATTATTTCACCATAACTCTCATTATCTAGACTTATCTCTGCTTATCTTCCATTATTTCTCCTTATCTCTCATTATTTAAACTTATTTCCCATTATCTTACCTTATCTCCCATTATATAGGCTTATATCGAAATATATAGAACATATGTATAAATTTATAAAAACACGTAAATCGGTTCTCAAGTGATATGCGCACTAACGGACAGACAGAAAGACGTTGCATTTTATATATATTATATTCTTTGCAACATGATATTGTTCCATATTTAATGGTTTAGGCAGTGTATTGTAAGAGAACGCGTAACGGTGACCTTTTTTCCGACTTGATTCACTATTATCGTCACTGCTTATTCTTTATGTTACCTAACACAATAAAATATATCTTATAACCTGGCCAGAGAACATATGTATGTTTTTTTTTTAAAAAAAAGCACGCAAATTGGATAAGTGGTTGTCCAGTGATAAGCGCACTAACTGACAGACAGACAGAGAGACATTGCATCTTATATATATTATAGATATAAATTATTATTATTATTATATAACCTGGCGTAAGAATATACATATGAATTTAAAAAAAAGACAGGTAAATCAGATAAGTGGTTCTCGCGTGATAAACGCACTAATGGACAGACAGACAGACAGACAGAGAGACATTGCATTTTACATATATTATAGATTATAGATATTCTCTGCTACATAATATTGTTCCATATTTAATGGTTTAGGCTGCGTATTGCAAGAGAATGCGCTAGCGGCAAACTTTTTTCCGACTTCATTAACTATTATCGTCACGCTCATTCCTTATGCTACCTATCGTAATAAAATATAGCCTATAACCTGGCCAGAGAACATATGTATCTTTAAAAAAAAAGTACGTAAATCGGATAAGTGGTTCTCCAGTGATAAGCTCACTAATGGACAGACAGACAAAGATACGTTGCATCTTATATATATTATAGATGTAATAAAATATATATCTATAACCTGGTCAGAGAACATATGTATGAATTTAAAAAATCACATAAATCGGATAAGCGGGTCTCGAGGGATCAGCGCACTAATGGACAGACAGACAGAGAGATGTTGTATTTTATATATATTATAAATATACATTATTATTATTATTATTATATAACCTGGCCAAAGAATATATGTATGAATTTAAAAAGACACATAAATCGGATAAGTGCTTTTCGCGTGATAAACGCACTAATGGACAAACAGACAGACAAAGAGACATTGCATTTTATATATATTATAGATTATAGATATTCTCTGCTACATAATATTGTTCCATATTTAATGGTTTAGGCTGTGTATTGCAACGGAACGCGCAAACTTTTTCGCGACTTCATTCACTATTATCGTCACTGCTCATTCCTTATGCTACCTATCGTAATAAAATATAGCCTATAACCTGGCCAGAGAACATATGTATGTTTTAAAAAAAAAAGTACGTAAATCGGATAAGTGGTTCTCCAGTGATAAGCGCACTAACGGACAGACAGACAGACAGACAGAGAGAGAGACGTTGCATTTTATATATATTATAGAAGAGCACAAGTTTTTCGAGGTTCAAAACTCAGGATCATACTCCTGGTAATATCCCAGAGAGGATAAAATCACAATATGCAATTTAAAATGCTTTTTTTACTGCATACTGTACGTACTATTTCGGGTATTACTTACATTTTAAGTACTTTTTTAGAGCGGCAGCTAATGTTTTTTTTTCTTTAATTATATTTTTTTTTATATAAGCAGGTAAGTACTAACCGTTTGAGTTTAAGAGGAGATATTACTTTATACGTTTATCACTTATTTTAAAGCCGGTTTAATGTTTTTTAAGTGTAGTTTTATTCGCCTCTTAACTGGCTGAATGTTAATCGGGATAAAGCGTATTTTAAAGAAAAAACTGTAAAAAATAAAATACATTTCCCGTAAACTAAATAATCCGTAAGAAATGGCCCCAGATACCCACCAAAGAAAAACCAATTAATTTTAAGTAATTAAGAAGCTGTGTACTCACTTTTCGCACTGATATTCACGGTAATATGATGAGTACCATCAGTACCATTACTACCCATTAACTGGAAATTTATAAAATTAGCGCGCTACCATCAAAGTTACAGAACCGGATTTAATGCTTTTTAGACCTACGTCCGGATTTAAATTACTTTTGGTTTGGTATATAACTGTGTCATTATCGGACTCCATTTGTTTACATCTAAACTCGATCCAAGATTAACAGTGGACACGAAGAAACGCGACTGAAAACGATGAGTTACGATCTGGTTGAACGTAAGTGTTGTCAGATTTCTAAAATTTCAAATATTACTGAATATTCACCTGCTTTCACTATAATATTGAAAGTTTAATCTATTGAAAAAAATTATCGTGCATACTTTGAGTGTATAGAAAACAAAGTAAATAAGGTTATATTTATAAGAAACAGCTGAATATTTTCTAAATTTGTACTTCAATAAGTTTTATATAACCTCATAAAACCCGCCCTTAAAATTAACAAATTAAAGTGACACCTGCACGTATTCCTAACAAATTTTACCAGCAGAACACGTACGAGCATTCAGGTTTTTTGCAACGGTTCACGGACGCAGGATACGGTAATTTTTTTGCATATGACACCGTTGAAATTTTGTCCAGGGTTTTTTACTTTTTCTTATCGCACTCAATTGGATGGATCATTATTTTTTTCTGGAAACGATATTATGAATGACATACTCTGTCTATTCTTTTTTGCGTATGAGCAATAATAAATACTCAGTTTTTCAGAGATTTGGTAAAGTCTAGGAGAAGTAGCGATGTTATTTCTTGCATGCTTAAATCTCCGTAATAGCCATACGTCGAGCTTCAGATATTTTATCTGTACTGATTAAATCGTACGGTAACTCAAAGAGACAACAAATGTTTTTATTAGTGTTCCATACGGAATACTTATAAGGTCACTTCGATTACTGTCTGTCCATCTGCTACATCCGATTTTATCCAAAACTGTTTGACATAGAAATATGAAATTTGGCACTAATATAGGAACTATTGGCCTCATCAGAGCCATGTACTTTTGAAAGTTAAATTTTGTTTTAAGGGCTTAGTTTTGGGGGGTGAAATCGGAAGTGAAACAAAAATTTTTTTACCAGGTCATCGTGTGGGGGTGTCAAATGAAAAAAACACGAGTTCAAAAATATATATAATGTAGTACTTGCGTACATTTTTCTTTGTATTATTTTTATAAAATTGCGAAAAATCGCTGTCCCCCTCCTTTATCTCGAAAAGTACTGATCAAAACATTTTGGAATATTCTCCACAGGGTGCAGATTGAACGAAAAATTATCATAAGCGCATTATCTTTAGTAATTTATGAGGTACATAAAAAAAATAAAAATTTCAAGGTCGTCAGTTTTCAGTAAACATCGGAAAAAACTTTGTCGAAAACTTGGCGCCAAATGATCCTCGATATCGACGCGCCAAACTAAAATAATCAAATTTGTCGAAAACTCATTTGGGGTGTGTTTTGTGAAGTCATCGTTCATTTTAGACCTCCATGACAAAAATTCTCATTTTAAAAGCAATCAACATACGAAACACTTGCGCAAGTCCGGCTTGCTTTTGGCCGGATATTTTTTTATGGATGCCCAAACATAATAAGATATGTTTGCTTCCAAGTTCACGCCCAGCAAGTTTAGTAAGGATACTAATGGAATAGAGTGTCCCAGAGTCCCCCACATCGGGCTCTTAACAGTAACTCTTTTAGAAAAAAATTGCTGCCTAGGTTTTGGTAGTGTTAAATTCTACTTGATTACTGCCATCCCAAGTAAAAAATGTATCCCAAGCTTTGCTAAGTTATATAATTCCTGCTGTCTGCAACTATTTGCATGGCAAAATATTTGTACACATCCAGCGTTCCATATAAATGAGGAAGATATATTTGGGCTCTAAGAAAGTTCTTAACTTAATCGACCCGGCCCTGTTTAAATGAAGATAGAACTATTTCTAGTAGTTATTAGTTGGAAATGTATAGAATTATCACGCTACCATTAGATCGATTAATAAAAAGTAAACAGAATAATCAGAGTGGAAAATATGTTGCATTAGATACGGCCGTGGTTCTTTCGTGGTAATTAAATGAATGTTTTTCTTTTTCGTGGTAAATAAATAATTTTAAATATAGTTTTAAATCTGCTTCGCAAAAAAAAGTATTCAGTAGATATGTTGATATTTGCAAATACTATGAAGTTATCATTTTTTTTTACTTTTGTCACTTTTTAGTGTTCCGTACGGAACACTTATAAGATCACTTCGGTGTCTGTCTGTCTGTCTATCTGTCTGTCTGTCTGTCTGTCTGTCTGGCACATCCGATTTTCTCCGAAACTATTTGACATAGAAAGTTGAAATTTGGTAATAATATAGGAATTGATGGCCTCATCAGAGCCATGTAGTTTTGAGAGTTAAATTTTGACTTAAGGAAGTGAAAAAAAAAATTTTTTAGTTGGTCATCGAGTGTGGTGTCAAATGAAAGCTTGTGAAAACACGAGTAAAAAATGTATATATAATGTAATACTTCCGCACACTTTTCTTTGTATTATTTTTAAAAAATCGCGAAAAATCGCTGTCCTGCACCTTATCTCGAAAAGTACTTATCAAAAAATTTTGAAAAAATTCCGGAATATTCTCCACAGGGTGTAGATAGAATGAAAATTATCACGAGTGCATTACCTTTAATAATTTTTCTGGTATTTAAAAAAAAACAAAAATTTCAAGGTCATCAGATTTCTTTAAAGATTGGAAACAAACTTTGTTGAAAACTCATTTGGGGTGTATTTTGTGAAGTCACTGATCATTTTATACATTTGTAACAAAATTTTTTATTATAAAAGCAATCAACGTACGGAACACTAATTGCGCAAGTTCAATTTGCACTTGACCGATTATCCATACTATATATAAAATGCAACGTCTCTCTGTCTGTCTGTCTGTCCGTTAGTGCGTCTATCACTGAAAAACCACTTATCCGATTTACGTACTTTTTTTTTAAAACATACATATGTTCTCTGGTCAGGTTATAGGCTATATTTTATTACGATAGGTAGCATAAGGAATGAGCAGTGACGTAAAATAGTGAATGATGTCGGAAATAAGTTTGCCGCTAGCGCGTGCCTTTGCAATACACAGCCTAAACCATTAAATATGGAACAATATTATGTAGCAAAGAATATCTGTAATGTATAATCTATAATATATATAAAATGCAATGTCTCTCTGTCTGTCTGTCTGTCTATTAGTGCGTTTATCACGCGGGAACCACTTATCAGATTTACCTGTCTTTTTTTAAATTCATGCATATATTCTTTGGCCAGGTTATATAATAATAATAATAATCTGTATCTATAATATATATAAAATGCAATGTTTGTCTGTCTGTCTGTCTGTCCGTTAATGCGCTTATCCCTCGAGAACCACTTATCCGATTTACGTGATTTTTTAAATTCATACATATGTTCTCTGACCAGGTTATAGGTATATATTTTATTACATCTATAATATATATAAAATGCAACGTATTCTGTCTGTTTGTCTGTCCGTTAGTGCGCTTATCACGATCCGATTTTCGTACTTTTTTTTTTTAAACATACATATGTTCTCCGGCCAGGTTATAGGCTATATTTTATTACGATAGGTAGCATAAGGAATGAGCAGTGACAATAATAGTAAATGAAGTCGGTCAAAGTTTGCCGCTAGCGCGTTCTCTTGCAATACACATTCCAAACCATTAAATATGGAACAATATTATGTAGCAGAGAATATCTATAACATATATAATGCAATGTCTCTCTCTGTCCGTCTGTCTGTCTGTCTGTCTGTCCGTCCGTTAGTGTGCTTATCACTGGAGAACTACTTATCCGATTTACGTGCTTTTTTTAACCATACGTATGTTCTCTGGCCAGGTTATAGGATATATTTTATTAGGTGACATAAGGAATAAGCAGTGACGATAATAGTGAATTAAGTCGGAGAAAAGTTTGCCGCTAGCGCGTTCTCTTGCAATACACTCCCTAAAGCATTAAATATGGAACAATATCATGTAGCAAAGAATACAATATATATAAAATGCAACGTCTCTCTGTCTGTCTGTCTGTCCGTTAGTCCGCTTATCACTCGAGAACCACTTATCCGATTTACGTGTTTTTATAAATTTATACATATGTTATATATAATTCGATATAAGCCTAGATAATGGGAGATAAGGTGAGATAATGGGAGATTAGTCGAGATAACCTCGATAATGGGAGATAAGGTGAGATAATGGGATATAAGTATAAATAATGGGAGATAAGGAGAGATAATGGGAGATAAGCAGAGATAAGTCTAGATAATGGGAGTTATGGTGAGATAATGGGAGATAAGGAGAAATAATGGGAGATAAGGCGAGATAAGCCTAGATAATGGGAAATAAGGTGAGATAATGGGAGATAAAGAGAAATAATGGGAGATAAGGAGAAATAATGGGAGATGAGCAGCGATAAGCCTAGATAATGGAAATTATGTAGAGATAATGGGAAATAAGGAGAAATATTGGGAGATAAGGAGAAATAATGGGAGATATTTTATAACGTTGGGTAACATAAGGAATAAGCAGTGACGATAGTAGTGAATCAAGTACACGCGAGCGGAGCCGCGGGCCCGGCTAGTTTTAAAATAAAATACAATATAACTGTTTCACCGAATTTATTCAAATTACTCTGACGTGTGTTTCGGTCTCGCGACCCTTTTCGAAGAGGTGTACAATAAGACTTAAGTTCTAAAGGATATTACATTTCGATGGTTAATTGGTACTAAATTTAAATTAAGAGATAATAAAATTGGGTTTATTACATATAGTCTATCTTGACACGGCGTCTAATATGGGATGTGTTTGTTATTTTTATAATATTTTTATTGGCTTTTTTTCTGCTAAGAATTTCTAAATAACCCATATGTTTTCCTTTTTGAGTACTGTATAGTAACTTCACCCTCTCATTATTGAAAAGGCGATTATTAGATAGATAGATAGATAGATAGATAGATAATTTATTTGTTTTCATGTAACAATAGGTTACACTTATAAGCCAATAGGCATTAAACAGTGTTAACTAAGTTATAATAACCTATAATTAAATAAAAGAAAAGGAAAAAATAGTAAATAAGTAAAAACACTTTGAAAGCAAAATTACAATATAGTAACAAAGACACGATGAAATAAGAGGCACAACGGAAAAGACAAGAAACCACCTCTGCTGTCAGAGCCACCAAATCCTTGTGCTAATTTCAACTGGACTGGAAATTCATTTAATGAGTAATAAGCTCCTTGAAGCAGATATTTGGTTAAAAGTCTCTTTACTTCCGTTTTACATAACGCACGTATACTCTCTGGGAAACTATTATATATCTTTAATATGATATAATTAACATTTTTCTATATGTAGCAGATTCAATTTATGTCTAGTGGCATACCTGTGATTGTTTATGTAAGTCTCAAAAATATCGCTGTTGGTGTGAACAAACATAAAAACCGTCCAAGATATACATAGAAATAATGGTTAAGATCTTTCTGTCTCTAAACACATTCCTACAGCTATCACGCGGCATCATTCCAAATACACCTCTAATACATTTTTTCTGAAGAATTACCACTCTTTCAATTTTCGGAAAATTACCCCAAAAGATAAGACCGTATCTTATTCTTGACTGTATGAAGGCAGAAATAATTCTTAAAGTATAGCAATACCTTGAAACATTCAACGCAACATTCTCAATATGCGCTCTCCAGTCCAGTCTCTGATCTATTTCCACCCCCAAGAAGGAAACACGTTCGGACGATTGGATATTAATATTTCGATATGTAAAAGATAAAGTGTTTTCTATTCTATTGCTGAAAAATAGGCATTGTGTTTTTTGAGCGTTTATTAATAAGTCATGAGCCGAAAAGTATCCATCAAGAGCTTCGCACGCTCCTTGCACACTGGTCAGCATTGCGTGCTGGCTCTCCTCACTAAAGATCAATATAGTGTCATCTGCGTAAAGTATAGTAAATTCTCCGGATATTCTATTGAGTTCATTCGTATATATAATGTATAAGAGAGGTCCTAATATTGATCCCTGAGGAACACCCCTCGACACCTCGATTTTGTGGGAAATTATAGGCCCTACCAAAACCATCAGGTAGGAAGCTAACCTAACAAATTAAACGCATTTCCCCGAACACCATATTGTCTATGCAGTGTTCAGCAGAGTCTGTTAATTTTTGTTTATTTAAAATAGAGTGCCTGTGTTCTTTTAATCTTTGTTGCAGGCTCCGTCCCGTTTCTCCCACATAGACAGCGTCACAGTCATCACAATTAAGTTCATATATACCCGATTTTCTATATTTGTTAGATCTTTCTTTGTTATTAACTAGATAACGGGCTAGATTGTTTTTATTAACACTTATACACTGTATTTCTAACTTATTAAGGCTATTGTTGATTTTATTACTAATACCATCGACATAGTTGATAGCAAACCATTTTTTGTTTTCATGTTTTCCGTCTGGTGCGTAAAATTGTTTAAGTATATTTTGATCGGATGATCGGGATAAAACCTAAAGAACAAACGAAATTTAAGAATATTATAGAGCACGTAGCTGAAAAAAGTGGCAATGGGCTGGACATGTGGCACGCCCGACCGATGATATGGACCAAGCGAACATTAGAATGGAGACCACGAGAATAGAAAAGTTGCGTAGGGCGTCTCAAAACAAGATGGTAGGATGATATTCAGAGGGTTGCAGTGCATTGGATGGATGACAACAGCTGCAAATAGATTGAGATGGAAATTCAGGGGGCAGGCCTACATTCAACATTAGATAGAATTAGGCTTATAGTGAGTGATAGTGAAATAATCGACACATAGTTGCTTTCGGCGGAGCAGATGTACTATTCTTGGATTCTGGCTCTATATTTTCCCATCAACACGCCGTTCCGTCGTTTTGCAAAAATCAAAAGTAGCCCCACTCAAAACAGTTGTAAGTCGCAAACTAATAGACCAAATGTCATGAAAATTTTACACGAGTCTACTGAGAGTTGTCACTCATTGAAAATCGTATGTTTTTGGTGCTGCCATCTCTCGGGACTTTTGCACCCCATATAACACGTAGGCTGAAAAGTTTTTGGTCTAGCTACTTAAAACATATTTTTTTGCAAAATTTGACTTTATTCATCAGCATAGTCTCCTTCAAGAGCGATACAATCAGTCCAATGCTTTTCTAACAATTCTGTAGAAGGATTTGTCTTTGCCCTCAGTTTCGGCAGTAACTTCTTCATTGGAGCGAAATTTCTTTCCCGCTAGCATTTTTTTTTTGAGGTCTGCGAATAGATAATAGTTGCTGGAGACCAAATCTAGAGAATACGGTGGATGAAGAAGCAATTCGAACTTCAATTCATGCAATTTTGCCATCATAACCATTGACTTGTGACGCGGTGAATTGTCTTGATGAAAAAGCACTGTTTTCTTGTTCATTTGGAGCCGTTTTTCTTTGCGATTTCTGCCTTCAAACGCGCCAATATCTTTATATAATATTCGCTATTGATGATTTTTCCCTTCTTGGCATAGTCGATGAAAATTATTTCATGCGCATTCCAGAATATAGAGGCTAAAACCTTCCTATGCTTGTATCTTTGATAAGTTCGGGCGCCTTTTACCGGCTGCTGTCAACTCAGCTAAATGCCGATTTGATTTCGGTGTGTAGTGATGGTTCCATGTTTCACCCACTGTCATATGGCATGAAAAAATCCTTTTTATTGCACTTAAACAGGTCCAAACAGCGCTCAGAATCATCAAGACGTTTGTGGTTTTTCATCAGCAAACTCGGTACGCATTTCGAACAGAGCTTTCTCATGCCCAAATGTTCATGCAAAATATATTCAACACGTTCTTTTGATATATTTGGGGTGTCAGCGATCTCACGCAATTTCACTTTACGGTCATCCAAGACAATTTTGTGGATTTTTTTTATGTTTTCCAGTATAACCCCCTCATTTGGGCGCTCAGAGTGTTCAGCATCATTTGTATCTGTACGACCGCGTTTAAATTCGGCATACCAGTAAATGATGAGTGACTTTCCAGGAGCAGAGTCCTCGTAACACTTATCAAGCCATTGCTTTGCTCGAACGGTATTTTTTCCCGTCAAAAAACAGTGTTTAATCAACACACGAAAGTCGCGTCATTAAAACCACGGTAACTTGTAAACTAATCGTCGAAATGTCATGAAATTTTGACACATATCGTTTGAAGGATGGTACTTCCTAAAAATCGTATGGATTTTCTGAAAAGGGCGACATCTATGTATCAGACTGAAAACTTTCCAGCCTACGTGTTAAGTACGATGGAATTAAAAGAAAAATAATATTAGAAATTATAACAATTCATCGTCACTTGCATGCAACATCAAATATTTTAATACCTCAATTACTTTATTTCTATTAATACGTTAATTATTAACTTTTTATTGTTAAAAAATTATGACTGACTTGACGTAATTAGTCCGGTGCTTTTCTCTACCTTAACATATTTCATGTTTTATTAAGTGCGTGGTGATAGAAAAAAGTAATTATATGTGTTTAGTGCACACTTTCACGGATACTATGGTCGAAGTAGTTCTTCTAAGACTCGTTAACAAAAATTAATTAACGAATTAATTAATATTAATTTGTTGTTTAAACTTGAAACTAAATTTTGATTAATAATTGATCCGATGGCTCTATAAATTACAACACAATATTTTCAAATTTTAGTCAAATTTTATCGTGAAATAATGTTGAGGCTGATGTGACTTGGTCTATCAGAGCCCCTAGATAAATAATGCGGTCTACCTGAATTCGATCCCTGGCAGGTGAGTAAGTTTTCTTTTGAAATTGAAAAATTATTTTTACCGTAATCGATTAGTTTTTTTCTTTCTTTAAATACTAAAAAAAGTAATTATTTCACTATTTCATAAATTATGGAATTTTCGCTCTCTGTGGTACTTTTTGACATTCTTAGAAGAACTAGTAATTCAAAAAGCGGGCAAGTGCAAGTCGGACTTGCACAATTAGTGTCCTGTACGATGATTGCTTTTGAAATAACATAAAATCCTTACCTACGCTAATTAGATCCGCCTGACATGTATATATAATAATAAGAGCCAATAAATCAATCTAGCTCAATCTAGATTCCAGTAATAAAAATGTAAAACAAATATTTACGACCTAAATATTTGTAAATATTTACGACCTAAATATTTGTTTAATTATACTTACTTAATTCTTATGCCTATCTACCCCTGTAAGGCCCGTGGAGTTAAGTTATTCTATATCTGTCTTTCCATATTTTCTTCTATATCCTTTGATCCTGTTTAAATTGCCGATTGCCTCTTTTGTTTCTTCTGTATTAGTTTCTTCTGTTTGTGTGAGTTCTGTATCTTGATTCGGTATTATGTTGATATATTGATTTTTGTATGCTTTTCCTTTTAATTTTTTACATCCATTTCCTTTCCTTTCTGTTTCAGTGATTCCTACATTGTTGTTCTTCTGTCAGTTTATCCTCTTTTCCATTTATACCCCTATAATTCTGTGTTCTCAATCAAATAACTCGATAATTATTTCCCATTTCTTTCTTCCTGTCTATTTCTTTGATTATCTTCTTATTTGTATTCATTTTACTAGTCTTCTCTTCCGTATCCTTTATTTTTGCCAGTGTCGTCGTCAATCTACCTATCTCTCTCCTTTTTTTCTCAGTTTTTTTACTTGATGATCGTAGTATTCTTTGTTTCTTCTTTCAGTTTTTCTTCCTTAATGTCCCATTTATATTCTTTTCCTTCGATTACGATTTTTTGATATCCTATTTTCACCGTTTTTCCATTCTTTCTCTCTTTCTCTGCTATAAGCCTCAATTTCTTTTGAATTTTTCGTTCATGTTTTGTTAAATCGTTGTTTATATAAACTCTCTCTCTTAGGTTTCTCAGTTCGTTTTTTTATTTTTCATTACAGCTTCTTTATCTCCCGTGTTTCCAAGTTCTATCTTGTATATAACCGCTCCTATTTTTATCACATCTTTAATCTGTACTTTTGTGTCCATACTTCTCTCCATAAAATGTTCTACACCTATTTTCAGATATGGTTGGCTGATCGCTTCAGATCTCATTCCCGTTATTACAATATTATTCCTTACGTTGTCTTTTTCCAGTCTACTCATCTTCAAATCCATACTTCTAATGTTTTCTCTAATTATCTTATTTTCCTCTTTTAATATTCCATTCTCCTTTTCTAGTTCCTTCAACTCTTGTTGGTATCTCTTCTGATCGTGTTTTATATCCTTTATATTTGACATTAGCTCTCTGATCAAATTGTCTATCTTATCTACTTTTTTCGTTTTTTTTTTCTGTTTCTGTGGTGTTCTTATCAGCTTTTTTACTCTTCTTGAATAATCTCATTGGCTCTTCTTTTTCTTCGACTTTTCCTCTTTTCGAGTCTCCTGAGGTATAATCTTTGCTATCCATTGTTCTTTCTGTTATGAAAACTTTACGTGTGTTCCTCGTATATTCCATTTTCAAACACGGGAGAAAAAGAAAAAAATCGTTGTTTATATTTTTCGCCGGGCGTTCCATTAATATATACACACTTTGCGGTCCAAAACACAGCTCCCCAAAAATATTTATAAAAAATGATTATTTCGCTATTTTATAATTTATGGAATTTCTCGCTTTATGGTACTTTATGGCATTCTTGGAAGAACTAATAATTCAAAAACCGGGCAAGTGCAAATCGGACTTGTGCAATTAGTGTTCTGTACGGTGATTGCTTTTGTAATAAAATAAAATCCTTACCTACGCTAAGTAAATTAGATCCGCCTGACATGTATATATAATAATAAGAGCCAATAAATCAATCTAGCTCAATCTAGATTCCAGTAATAAAAGGTTTTTTTTAAAACAAATTTTGGATGGTTGTAGCTTTTAGTTGATGGAAATTCATTATAAATATATAATAAAAGACTGTTTTTTAGTCAATTTCCACTGGTTTATTTAAATTGCGATGACGCGTTTCGCTGTCGATGTCGATTCAGACCTACATTTTACACTGTCAAGTTAGGTTTAATGTTCACAATTTTTATATAATTTCTTAATTATAATATTACACCTAATTAAATTGCAATAATAATATTGGAAAAATCCACACAGATATGGAATTATGAGAATAAATTCAATAATGGTGAATTGTTTAAATCTACCTGGTCGTTGAGTAAAGTACCTGTAGTCATTATTCCATTTATTTGCATTGTCTCTAAAAGGGTTTAGTTTTAAACCTTTTTGTTGGGTATGTAAAATTTTGAAATTCTTGTTAAACGTGTGATTTTCTGTTAAAAGATTATTAGTATATGTTCTATGGATGAAACTTTTTTCGTGTTCTGTAATTCTTTGTATAAATGTACGTCCAGTTTGTCCTATGTATGTTTTAGGACATGACCCACATGTTAATTGATAAACCCCTAATTTGTTGTTTTTATTGATTTGTGGTTTGTAGTTTTTGAGATATTTCCCTATAGTATTGTTAGTCTTGTAAGCTATGTTGATATTTTTTTTATTTAAAAATTTTCCCAGTTTTTTGGTTGGTTTGCCGAAATAGGTTAAGCATTTAAATGTGGTTTTTCTGTCCTTAAAACGTGGGTATATTTCTGAGATTGCCTTGTTTCCAAGTTTCTTCCTAACGATGTTATCAATTAAAGTAACCGAATAACCCGGGTTAACCATCATAAACTCGCGACTTATCATAGCTTTATACATAGACTAACAAATGTCCCCTTATCAGAGGACAATTTTACTAAAGTATTAAACTACATAAAACAAGTAGCCGTTAACAACGGTTATTCGGTTACTTTAATCGATAACATCGTTGGGAAAAAACTTGGAAACAAGACAATCTCAGAAATATACCCACGTTTTAAGAACAGAAAAACTACATTTAAATGCTTAACCCATTTCGGCAAACCAACAGAAAAACTGGGAAAATTTTTAAATCAAAAAAATATCAACATAGCTTACAAGACTAACATTACTATAGGGAAATATCTCAAAAACTACAAATCAATAAAGACAACAAATCAGGGGTTTATCAATTAACATGTGGGTCATGTCCTAAAACATACATAGGACAAACAGGACGTACATTTATACAAAGAATTACAGAACACGAAAAAAGTTTCATCCATAGAAAGTCTAATTCAACATGTTCTAATCATCTTTTAACAGAAAATTACACGTTTAACGAGGATCTCAAAATTTTACATACCCAACAAAAAGGTTTAAAACTAAACCTTTTAGAGACAATGCAGATAAATCGATTAAGGAGTACAGGTACTTTACTCAACGACCAGGTAGATTTAAACAATTCACCATTATTGAATTTATTCTCCTAATTCTATGTCTGTGTGGGTTTTTCAATACTATCAATGTAATTTAATTAGATGTAATATAATTAAGAAATTATATGAAATTGTGAACATTAAACCTAACTTGACAGTGTAAAATGTAGATGTGAAGAAGCTGTATCGACAGCGAAACTCATCATCGCAATTTAAATAAACCAGTGGAAATTGACTAAAAACAGTCTTTTATTATATATGTAAAGCAAATATTTACAACTTAAATATTTGTTTAATTATAAACAAATAAAATAAAATTATTTTGTCTCGGTACCTAGCGACCAGTGTGTGTATTGAAAAGTATATAAAAAAAATCTCCACCATATTGTCAAACTAAATTGTTTTTTTTATGCCAGATAATTTATCAAACGTAATGCACTTGTGGTAATTTTCGCCCAATCTACACGTTATGGAAACTAATCATTGATGAGCTTGAAAAGAAATTTTTTTACTTAAGTCAAAATTTAACTTTCAGAACTACACGGCTCTGATTGGGCCATCAATTCCTATATTTGTGTACAATTTCAACTTTCCACGTCAAATAGTTTCGGAGAAAATCGAGTGTTACAGATGGATGGACGCCGAAGTGATCTCATAAGTGTTCCGTACCGAACACTAATTTTCGAACGAAATGAGAGATCAATTTGAAACTCTGTATATAATAATTGTATAGTTTTAATAGGTAATTTTTCCTGAGATAATAATGGAACAGGCTGGTCTTAGATCTGGCTATCGCACATACGACCACTTACAGACAATGAGAAATATCCTAGAAAAGAGCAATGAATACAATTTCGTCGTCCCAAAACAAGATGGCGGGATGATATACAGAGAGTTGCGGGCAGTGGATGTATGACAATAGCTACAATTAGATTAAGATGGAAATTCAGGGGGAAGGCCTACATCCAGCATTGGATAGAATTCGGCTTATAGTGATATAGTCTGAATAAACAAATATTTTGCATAAATATTTACAGTATAATATTAAAGGGGTGAAAGGGGTGGGGACGAAGATTAAAGGGGTTGCTTCGCATATTGTTATTTTTGGATCTTTTTTAATTTTATTCCAAGAAGAGAGTAAAAGCGGTGCAGGTTATTAAATATTGTAGAATTTCAAACGTATTTTGGGAAGTTTTCCACGTTGTTTTGGTTACTGTAATTAACAAATTTTAGGCATATCATTTGTAGTAAAATATATAAGGAGTTACAGTCGTGCTGCTTTCAATAATATCGAAAGTCTTGGAAAAGGTTACCAGTCAGCATCTTCTAAAATATCTTAAACGATTCAACATTATTAGCTATCACCAATATGGCTTTCGTAAACATAGATCAACAGGAGATCTTCTGACTTATATAACACATGTTTGGAACAACGCAATTGCACACTTTGGAGAATCTCGAGCCATTGCTCTTAACATATCCAGTCATTCGACCGTGTTTGGCACGATCGACTGTTGGCTAAGCTACAGTCTTGTGGTATGTCTGAAAGGTTCTGTTTGTGACTCTCATGTTTCCTCAGAGAGCGTTCTTTATGAGTGGCGGTCGACGGATTTCTTTCTAACACCTTCACTATCACCGACGGTGTGCACCAAGGCTCCATACTGTCTCCTACTCTCTCATTTTCTCAGTATACGAGGCTGGTTTGAAAAGTCCGTGCAAAAATAAAAACTACTTATGTGTTTGGGGTAAACCTTTTTTATTTTTCGACATAGTCTCCTTTTAGGCTTATACTCTTCGTCCAACGATGTTCTAGTTTGTTGATCCCTTCCGAATAATAGGATTTGTCCAAGTCTGCAAAATATCCATTAGTGTCTGCAATCACCTCCTCGTTTGAATAAAATCTTTGTCCCGCGAGCCATTTCTTCAAATTGGGGAACAAATAGTAGTCCGAGGGAGCCAAGTCTGGAGAATAGGGGGGATGTGAAACGAGTTGGAATCCTATTTCCATTAATTTTGCGACCACAACTGCTGAGGTGTGTGCTGGTGCGTTGTCGTGATGGAAAAGGACTTTCTTATGGGCCAATCACGGGCGTTTTTCTTGCAGCTCGGTTTTCAAATGGTCCAATAACGATGAATAATATTCACATGTAATAGTTTTTACCCTTTTCCAGATAGTCGATGAGGATTATCCCTTGCGAATCCCAAAAGACAGTCGCCATAACCTTTCCGGCCGAAGGAACGGTCTTCTTCGCCTTTTTTGGTGCAGATTCCCCCTTGGTAACCCATTGTTTAGATTGTTGTTTGGTCTCAGGAGTATAATAATGTATTCATGTTTCATTCACAGTGACGAAACTACGCTTAAAGTCCTCCGGATTCTTCTGGAACAGCTGCAAACCATCCTTGCGGATAGCTTTCTCATGTCCAAATGTTTATGTAAAATATTATGTACCCGTTCAGTCGAGATGCCCACAGCACTAGCAATCTCACGCACCTTAACTCTTCTGTCATCCATCACCATATCATGGATTTGATCAATGATTTCTGGAGTCGTAACCTCCACAGGCCGCCCAGAACGTTCAGCGTCACTTGTGCCCATATGGCCAGTCCGAAAACTTTGAAACCACTTATAAACTGTTCTAATCGAAGGTGCAGAGTCACCATAATGTTTATCAAGCTTCTCTTTAGTCTCCTGAGGCGTTTTGCCTTTCATAAAGTAATATTTAATCACCACACGAAATGCTTTTTCGTCCATTTCTTGAAAATCACTCGACTTCCTTGATTCACACGAATGCCAAACACAAAGAAATAGACCAATATGGCTGAAACTTGGTGTGCGTTCATTCAAGAGATGCTACTAACTAAACATGACCTCGATACGCGCGCCGGTGGTGCCATCTCTCGGACTTTGCACGGACTTTTCAAACCAGCCTCGTATATCACCACTACACCAAACACTTTATTTTTATACTCGACGCGCGTTTCGCTAACCATGTTGGTTCCATCAGGAGCGATGATTGACTGCGCGTCGAGTGCAAAAATAAAGTGTTTGGTGTAGTGGTGATATATACTGAGTAGTGTCATTGTGCTAAAGATTCCACATTCCCAAATTAGTCTTTCTCATTTACATTAACGATCTGCTGGAAAAGAGCGGAAATCCAATCTACAGCTTTGCATTTGACAGTACGCTTATCTCTTCATTCACTTTGAACGCTCGGACATCGGCTACTCAGGCGAATATCCCCAGAAAGCAGGAGGTCGTTCAACTTAACAAAGACCTGGAAGAAATTCTATCTTTTGGTGACAGCAACCAGGTGGAATTTAATTCTACAAAAACCCAGGCGGTAGTTTTTTCTAAAAAAAAGTTAACGTTGCTGAACCCGACATAGTTATATCGGGGCCCTCCATTCCCCTAGCATCGTCACTCAATTTATTGGGCGTTAATTTGAGAACAAATATGTCCTGGCATGAACATGTTGCAGGCATAGCAAAGAGAGCTTCTCGAAAGTTTGAAATAATATTTCGAATCAGAAAGCTTTACACTCCACAACAACTGTTAATTCTTTACAAAGCTCAAATTCGACCAACTATGGAATACTGCTCCCATGTTTGGGGCTATGCTCCCAAACGTACACTGCATTTGTTGGATTCTGTTCAGAGAAAAGCTGTTCGTTTTATTGGAGACCCGGAACTGACCGGCAGCCTTGATTCGCTGGAACATCGAAGAACGCTTGGCGACTTGAGTCTGTTCTACAAGTATTTTTATGGAAAGTGAAAAGAAATACACGTCACGCTAATACTTCACATCTGTATGAGGTTCAGCTTGTTACTCCGCGTATAACGCTTTTCAAGCAGTCTTTTATGTGGAGAACATCATCCCTTTGGAATAATTCGCCCAGGGTTGTGTTTCCCACCGAGTACAATTTACAGCGGTTCAAGAACAACGTGAATCGCTTTTTTTTTTTCCGCACACATGCCGCTCCTGCAGCGTTTTAGGGACTTCCCTGCAGCACATGTGCTAGACCCATAAAAAAAATAAAAAAAAATGGGGTAGGGTAGGGGTTATGGGGTTATATATATCGTACTAGTTGTCCTTTTTAGAGTTTTTGAAATGTAAGAATATGAAATTTAAGTTAGAAAGGGCGAAAAAGATGAAAGAATCTTGTATAGTTTTAATAGGATTATGAGAAGTTTTAGGCATAATCATTTATAATAAAATATACAAGGCGCCAAAGGGGTGGAGAAGGGAGATAGAAGATTGAGTTCGTATTGTTACAGATTTTTTTCGGAGTTCTTTCAGCCAAGGAATTAAAACGTCTCATTTTCTTTTCATTATTTTCATTGTGAACATCCTACATACAGCAGACATCGACAAGCCTCCAAAGTCGACCATGCTGTAAAGGTATGTTGTTTGCGAGGGGCCCCTCCGACTAGAGCAAATCTTACTATCTCTCTCTGATCTCTGGATGGACACATATCTAACTTATACACCGCTGACGGCATGTTATTGGTGGACGACCACTTAGACAAAAAACTGACGGTAAACACTTTATCTAGTGGAACGCATACCTGAAGTACTAGTTGGACCTAAATCATAAAAACAGCTGACTGAGAGTACTACTACATTGTACTAATAACACTAGAATTTTTTTTAAATCACCTGACAACGCAACAAACTACATATTATACGAGTATTAAAAGAGATAGATAGATAGATAATAAATTATTTGTTTTCATGTAACAATAGGTTACACTTATAAGCTAATAGGCATTAAACAATGTTAACTAAGTTTACAATAACCTATAAGAAAGGAAAAAAATAGTAAATAAGTAAAAACACTTTAAAAGCAAAATTACAATATAGTAACAAAGACACAATGAAATAAGAGGCACAACGGAAAAGACAAGAAACCACCTCTGCTGACAGAGCTATCAAATCCCTGTGCTAATTTTAACTGGACTTAAGAAAAATTCATTTAATGAGTAATAAGCGCCTTGAAGCAGATATTTGGTTAAAAGTCTCTTTACTTCCGTTTTACATAACGCACGTACTCTGGGAAACTATTATATATCTTTAATATGACATAATTAACGTTTTTCTGTACGTAGCTGTAATTACACTTTTCGAGAAGCAGATTCAATTTATGTCTAGTGGTATACCTGTGATTGTTCATGTAAGTCTCAAAAATATCGCTGTTGTTGTGAACAAACATAAAACTGTCCAAGATATACATAGAAATGATGGTTAAGATCTTTCTGTCTCTAAACACATTCCTACAGCTATCACGCGGCGTCATTCCAAATATACCTCTAATACATTTTTTCTGAAGAATTACAACTCTTTCAATTTTCGGAAAATTACCCCAAAAGATAAGACCGTATCTTATTCTTGACTGTATGAAGGCAGAAATAATTCTTAAAGCATAGCAATACCTTGAAACATTCAACTCAACATTCTCCAGTCTAGTCTCTGATCTATTTCCACCCCCAAGAAGGAAACACGTTCGGACGATTGGATATTAATATTTCGATATGTAAAAGATAAAGTGTTTTCTATTCTATTGCCGAAAAATAGGCATTGTGTTTTTTGAGCGTTTATTAATAAGTCATGAGCCGAAAAGTATCCATCAAGAGCTTCGCACGCTCTTTGCACACTGGTCAGCATTGCGTGCAGGCTCTCCTCGCTAAAGATCAATGTAGCGTCATCTGCGTAAAGTATAGTAAATTCTCCGGATATTCTACTGAGTTCATTCGTATATATAATATATAAGAGAGGTCCTAATATTGATCCCTGAGGAACATCCCTCGCCACAACCCCGATCTTGAGGAAAATTATAGGCCTACCAAAATCATCAATTTCCATAACCTGTTCTGTCCGATTTTTCAAGTAGGATGCTAACAAATTCAACGCATTTCCCCGAACACCATACGATTCCAGCTTGGAACATAGGGTATTATGATTGACACTATCAAACGCCTTTGACAGGTGAATGCACATTGCCATTGTGAGCTTCTTATTATTTAAAGAACTTAGTATATGAGTTAATGCTTGATAAACCGCTCTAACTGAAGATTTATTTTTTCGAAATCCATTGTGGTTGTTGGAAAATAAAGAGTTGCGTTCAAAAAAAAATCGATTTTGTATATATTGTTTATAATTTTTTCAAATATTTTACCTACGTTTGAGAGCAGCGATATTGGCCTATAGTTTTTTTCCTCATGTAAACCCCCTTTTTATGTATAGCTTTTATTAAAGCATTTTTTAGAAGTTCCGGATGTACACCTGTATCTATAATATATATAAAATGCAACGTCTCTCTGTCTGTCTGTCTGTCTGTCCGTTAGTGACCTTATCACTGGAGAACCACTTATCCGATTTACGTACTTTTTTTTTTTAAAACATACATATGTTCTCTGACCAGGTTATAGGCTATATTTTATTACGATAGGTAGCATAAGGAATGAGCAGTGACGTAAAATAGTGAGTAAAGTCGGAAAAAAGTTTGCCGCTAGCGCGTTCCTTTGCAATACACAGCCTAAACCGTTAATTATGGAACAATATTATGTAGCAGAGAATATCTATAATCTATAATCTACAATATATATAAAAATGCAATGTCTCTCTGTCTGTCTGTCTGTCCATTAGTGCGTTTATCACGAGAGAGCCACTTATCCGATTTACGTGTCTTTTTTTTAAATTCATACATATATTCTTTGGCCAGGTTATATAATATAATATAATAATAATCTATATAAAATGCAACGTTTCTCTGTCTGTCTGTCTGTCCGTTAGTGCGTTTATCCCTCGAGAACCACTTATCCGATTTACGTGATTTTTTAAATTCATACATATGTTCTCTGACCAGGTTATAGATATACATTTTATTGCATCTATAATATATATAAAATGCAACGTACCTCTGTCTGTCTGTCTGTACTGTCTGTCTGTCTGTATGTCCGTTTAGTGCGCTTATCACTGGAGAACCGCTCATCCGATTTTCGTACTTTTTTTTTTAAAACATACATATGTACTCCGGCCAGGTTATAGGCTATATTTTATTACGATAGGTAGCATAAGGAATGAGCAGTGACGATAATAGTGAATGAAGTCGGAAAAAAGTTTGCCACTAGCGCGTTCTCTTGCAATACACAATCTAAACCATTAAATATGGGACAATATTATGTAGCAGAGAATATCTATAATCTATAATATATATAAAATGCAATGTCTCTCTGTCTGTCTGTCTGTCCATTAGTGCGTTTATCATGCGAGAACAACTTATCCGATTTACGTGTCTTTTTTTTAAATTCATACATGTATTCTTTGGCCAGGTTATATGCAAATGCAACGTCTCTCCTTCTGTCTGTCTGTCTGTTTGTCCGTTAGTGCGCTTATGACTGGAGAACCACTTATCCGATTTACGTGCTTTTTTTTTAAATATACATATGTTCTCTGGCCAGGTTATAGACTATATTTTATTACGTTAGGTAACATGAGGAATAAGCAGTGACGATAATAGTGAATCAAATCGGAAAAAAGTTTGCCGCTAGCGCGTTCTCTTGCAATACACTGCCTAAGCCACTAAATATGGAACAATATCATGTAGCAAAGGATATCTATAATGTATATAAAATGCAACGTCTCTCTGTCTGTTTGTCCGTTTGTGCGCTTGTCACTGGAGAACCAGTTATCCGATTTACGTGCTTTTTTTTTAACATACGTATGTTCTCTGGCCAGGTTATAGGATATATTTTATTACGTTAGGTGACATAAGGAATAAGCAGTGACGATAATAGTGAATCAAGTCGGAGAAAAGTTTGCCGCTAACGCGTTCTCTTGCAATACACTGCCTAAAGCATTAAATATGGAACAATATCATGTAGCAAGGAATATAATATATAAAATGCAACGTCTCTCTGTCTGTCTGTCCGTTAGTGCGCTTATCACTCGAGAACCACTTATCCAATTTACGTGTTTTTATAAATTTCTACATATGTTCTATATAATTCGATATAAGCCTAGATAATGGGAGATAAGGTGAGATAATGGGAGATAAGGAGAAATAATGGGAGATAAGTCGAGATAAGCCTCGATAATGGGAGGTAAAATGAGTTATGAGAGATAAGTATAAATAATAGGAGATAAGGAGAAATAATGGGAGATAAGCAGAAATAAATCTAGATAATGGGAGTTATGGTGAGATAATGGGAGATAAGGAGAAATAATGGGAGATAAGGAGAAATAATGGGAGATGAACAGAGATAAGCCTAGATAATGGAAATTATGTAGAGATAATGGGAGATAAGGAGAAATATTGGGAGATAAGGGGAAATAATGAGAGATATTTTATTACGTTGGGTAACATAAGGAATAAGCAGTGAGGATAGTAGTGACTCAAGTCCACGCAAGCGGAGCCGCGGGCCCGGCTAGTCAAAACATCAATTAATGATATAGGATAAAGGCTCTGAGAGAGAATCGGTAACCTCTGTAATAATACGTATTGGTAAATTATCATCCCCGACTGACCTTTTATTTTTTAGACTTTTTATTCTCCTGGACACTTCCAGAGGGGTAATTGGTCTCAAATAAATAGAGCGTACAGAACGATCAAGGGAAAAGACATAATTGTGTTTATTTGTACTTATGTTCGGACAAGAGCTTATAAAGTAGTGTATATTAAAATAAGCAAGCCTTTACGCATCTACACGATTTAATGACCAAATTTTTGCACGAAATGAAGATACTTTCGTGAAGAATTTCTGCAGAAAGCACCTGTTACGCGTTATTGTGGTATACCATGTCCTACATAGCAGCTACTGCATTTACAAAGCCTACTATGCTATTATGGTATTCACAGGCCGGAAAAAATTCCATAACACGATTTTAAAAAATATAATTATAGAATAATAACTATAATACACCACAACCCTAGTAATAATATAAAAATGTATTGTTTTATAAAAGATTTATTACTAAACTAGCCAACATAAATTGCAATCTGTTGCATTGAATAACCTGTATATTTTATAAGATATTAATTCTATAGTCGATCCTTATCGTAGGCATATGGTATACAGGGTGTTATCGAAAATATTTCAATGAGTGATTCTTTTGTTCAAGTAAAGAAGCATTCCGTACCTTTTTTCTCAATTCGGAAATTTTAATAATTTTATAACAGTCCAATTTGCCAACGTGAGTGAGACACCTGTTAACGCTGTTGCAAAAATATTAATCTTTCTTGGTAATATGAATATTGTTTAAAAGATATTTTCAAGTATAACCATCAGAAAGTGCCGTTAAATGAGACCATGGTGCCAAAATATTTTTTTCTTATAGGTAATGTTACAAAGAGCTCCCAGGAAAGAGGTTAAATTTAGAACATTTAAATTTTTACCCTCTCCAATAAAAAAACCTTGAATAATAGGCTGTTTTCAAAACCTACATTTGATGACAAACATTATATCCTATATAGCGCTTCCTAGTATAAAAAAACTGGACAAGTGCAAGTTGAACTTGCACAATTAGTGTTCTGTACGTTAATTCCTTTTAAAATAAAAAAAAATTGTTACGGTAGTATAAAATGATCAGTGACATCACAAAACACACCCCAAAGGAATTTTCAACAAAGTTTATTTCCAATCTTTACTGAAAACTGATGACCTTGAAATTTTTTGTTTTTTTTTTTATATACTAGATAAATTATTAAAAGTAATGTACTCGTGATAATTTTCGTTCACTCTATACCTCGTGGAGAATATTCCAGAATTTTTTTAAAATTTTTTGATAAGTACTTTTTGAGATAAGGTAGGGGGACAGCGATTTTTCGCGATTTTTTAAAAATAATACCAAAAAAAATGTGCGCAAGTATTACATTATATATATATATATATATATATATATATATATATATATATATATATATATATATATATTACTCCTGTTTTCACAAGCTTCACCCCTCAAAAATAACACCTTAAGTCAAAATTTAACTTTCAAAACTACATGGCTCTGATGAGGCCATCAATTCCTATATTAGTACTAAATTTCAACTTTCTATATCAAATAATTTCGGAAAAAATCGAATGTGACAGACAGACACCGAAGTGATCTTATAACTGTTCCGTATGGAACACTAAAAATGAAGATGAGATACATTTTTAAGGCGTAAATAATGTTTATTTGCTAGAACCATTGGCGTACATGCTGAAAAACCGTAAATCTGTCGGGAAAATTTTCTCATTACTTGTAACGAAGCGTCATTTGTCACTATTTTTCCACCGTTTCACTTGATACCAGGATTAAGCAGTTCATATTTATTAAATGATTTTCATAACTGAATAGTTTTCATTAATGCTGTATCTTTACGCTTAAACTTACTGCACGTTTAACGTGCTCCTATTACAAAGTCAATCAGAACATTAATTTCACTTTTCAGTGACCTATACCTCACAAATTATTTAATGATGCCATATGGGTTTGTGTTTAAAATTCACACTATCCCAGTCTTTACATTTAAAATAATAATTAAAATGTTTTTTAGTGTTCCGTACGGAACACATATAAGATCACTTCGATGTCCGACTGTTTGTCACACCTGATTTTCTCCGAAACTATTTGACATAGAAAGTCGAAATTTGGCACTAATACAGGAATTGATGGCTTCATCAGTGCCGTGTACTTTTGAAAGTTAAATTTTGACTTAAGGCGTTAGTTTTGGGGGGTAAAAGTGTAAGGGAAAAAAATTTTTTTTTACTAGGTCATCGAGTGGGGTGTCAAATGAAAGCTTGTAAAAAGAGTTCAAAAATATAGATAATGTAATAGTTGCGCACACGTTTCTTTGTAGTATTTTTAAAAAAATCGCGAAAGATCGCTGTCCCACCACCTTATCTCGAGAAGTACTGATCAAAAAATTTTGGGAAAATTCTGGGATATTCTCCATAGGGTGTATATTGAACGAAAATTATCACGAGTGCATTACCTCTAATAATCTTTCTGATATATAAAAAAAAAAACAAAAATTTCAAGGTCATCAATTTTCGGTAAAGATCGGAAAAAAAACTTTGTTAAAAATTCATTTGGGGTATTTTGTGAAGTCATTTTATGTCTTCATAAATTCGTAAAATTTTTATTCTAAAAGCAATCAACGTACGGAACACTAATTGCGCAAGTCCAACTTAACACCGGTTAGTTTTTAATAAACTGTATAGGGCAAAAATATTTTTAAAATGCGGAGTTCTGTTCATAAAAACGTACGTAGCTTAGAGATGTCATTTACCATTTAAATTAAATTATTATTATTAATATTACATAAACTCCGGCCTGATTACATTCTATAGGCGACAGATGGTCATCCAGTGGGTCATCGGAACTATTAGAGCTCATCTAGGCGGCTATGACGAAGTTCGACTCTTGCATGAAACATTCGATTTCAGATCGCATCGCAGCGAGCATCATTACCGGTCTGCTCGGTTCCTCCGTTAATAAACAGTTGTTTTTGTTTTTTTGTTCATTTGTTTTATTGTTCGCGAGCGTCCTTTTTCGCGACCGAATATTGGTCAAGGCTATCATGACTTTTCAAATTTTTTAACTGAAATCATTTATTGTGGAAAATGAATCAGACGAATTGGAAAAATTATGGAAAAACTAACGGGAAAAACTTATGCGACAATTTCAAAGCGAATTCATTGGATAGTTTGGCGAATAGTTCGCATCAGTCTGAGTCGTTAAGTGAGGAAAGTCAAGATTCGGATTCGGGAGCGGAGACGAAATTGAAGAATTCGTTCCAAGTGAAGTGTGAGGTTTATTCGCGCAGAATCCTTGCGGAAGTACAAGGTGAGATTGTTTTAGGACGTAAGAAGTGGTTTTTGATGTTGGAAATTTAGTACCGTTGTTACTTTAGTATAGAGCGGTATAAAACACGAACAGGTTAGGTTGAGCGCGGAGTTTGATTTTCTTTTCCATAATTGTGATGTTAATTTTACAGAGATAGGTTAATCCCTATTTTACAAGGACAGGATGGCAATTTATGAGTGATATTCGTCACTAAAAATATACTGTTCCATTGGTTTGTTTACCTTGTTTTTACCAACAAAAATAGTGTTTCGTTATGATTATTGCTAATTTTTAATAAAGTACACAATTAAAAATTGTTTTTGGTTGATTACTCGCGTATAACCTAAATATCGGATAAAATAAACATGTCTTTTTAGTGTTCCGTACGGAACACTTATAAGATCACTTCGGTGTCTGTCTGTCTGTCTGTCTGTCTGTCTGTCTGTCTGTCTGTCACACCCGATTTTCTCCGAAACTATTTGACATAGAAAGGTGAAATTTGGTAATGATATAAGAATTGATGGCCTCATCAGAGCCATGTAGTTTTGAGAATTAAATTTTGACTTAAGGGGTTAGTTTTGGGGGGTGAAGTCGGAAGTGAAAAAAAAATTTTTTTACTAGGTCATCGAGTGTGGTGTCAAATGAAAGCTTGTGAAAACACGAGTAAAAAATATATATATAATATTATACTTGCGCGCACTTTTCTTTGTATTATTCTTAAAAATTCGCGAAAAATCACTGTCCCGGGCATTATCTCGAAAAGTACTTATCAAAAATTTCGAAAAAATTCTGGAATATTCTCCACGGGGTGTAGATTGAACGAAAATTATCACGAGTGCATTACCTTTAATAATTTATATGGTATATAAAAAAACAAAAATTTCAAGGTCATCAGATTTCAGTAAAGATTGGAAACAAACTTTGTTGAAAACTCATTTGGGGTGTGTTTTGTGAAGTCACTAATTATTTTATACCACCGTAACATAAATTTTGACTTAACGGGTTCGTTTTGAGGGGTGAAATCGGAAGTGAAAAAAAATTTTTTTTACTGGGTCATCGAGTGTGGTGTCAAATGAAAGCTTGTGAAAACACGAGTAAAAAATATATATAATGTAATACTTGCGCACACTTTTCTTCGTATTACTTTTAAAAAATCGCTGTCCCCTACCTTATCTCGAAAAGTACTAATCAAAAAATTTTGAAAAAATTCTGGAATATTCTCCACGGGGTATAGTTTGAACGAAAATTATCAGGAGTGCATTACCTTTAATAATTTATTTGGTTTATATAAAAAAAACAAAATTTCAAGGTCACCAGTTTTCAGTAAAGATTGGAAACGAACTTTGTTGAAAACTCATTTGGGGTGTGCTTTGAGTCACTGATCATTTTATACCACCCTAACAAAAATTTTTATTTCAAAATCAATCAACGTACGGAACACTAATTGTGCAAGTTCAACTTGCACTTGACCGGTTTTTTTTAATGATGAAATAAAAAAAAAGTGGCTAATTAATTTCGGATTAGGATTTTTTTTAATGGAAACCAAAGCACTGTCTGGAGCATTAAGTAAATAATAAGATGTTAGCATTCTAACCTAGTAATCGAAATCTATATCAACTACTAAAAAACTGCACTTTACATCAGTGACTATTGCACTCTCATCTGTTAATTCATCTCGGGGCGCGATTCGGCGTATCAGGTCTCATCAGCCGAGCTAGGATCGACCAAGGATAGAACAAATTTCGAAGTACTTATTACAGTATTTAAAAGTATACCTGCCCTCCGTCGAGGGCTGATTTTTACGATGATATTTAAACTAAGTATCATATTATTTCTGCTTGTTCGTCTTTTTACACAACTTAAATTTGTTCGCTAGTCTCGTAGTTATTATTTTTATAAGTAACTTATATATTATATATATTAGCTTTTATTTAGAATCAAACAATTTTTGATAATTTCGGAAACAATCACTTTTATTAAAATAAGATTTGCAATCCGAAATTTAACAAAGCTGGCCGTCTTCTGGCTCTCTGAACAAAAAATAGTACGTACCAAAATATCGGTTACATAATCATCATTCTAAGTAATATATGGCCATGTATTAATAACATAAAATAAACTCATTGGTTCCGTCATTCGTTACAGTAATATAAACAGTGTCTCAAGTATAATTTAATCTCCTTAATGTAAACAAGTCAGCCTGCCTGATAGCAATTATGGATAATCTACTTATTATGGTACATATCTTCGGCCTATCCTGTAAATTTGTTTGGGTTTTTTTCATATAGTAAATGCTGGCAGCTAACCTATATACAGTAGAACCCCGGTTATCCGAGGTAACGTGGGGGCACCCTCCTCGGATAACTCAAAAACTCGGATAATCCGGATTTATTTTTATTCATTCAAAAAATAAACACCAATACTTTAACCCGATGTATTAACGTTTTTAACATATAAATAGGTACATACATTATAAAACAGTGAAATAGGTATCTATGCGCTTCTCTTTCATATTGCATCTTCTTTCTCTCGCTGCAATGTTTCTCCATCAATTAAGAAGAAGCAAATCCGCTGGAGTTTCCTCTGGTTGTTGTTTGATATACCTCAAAGTTTTTCCGAAGAAGCAAAACCTTCTTGATGAGAGATTTTAGTAGGAGACTGTTCATACACCGCCGCTTCGTCATCTGATTTTTCGGTTTCCTGAAAGGTATTCGTTATTTCTTCAATACTCATTTCTTCTTCTAAATCATCTATTGTCACATTCTCGCAACCTTTTAATTTTTGCATTAATTCAAATAAACTTTTTCTTTTTCTTCTATCTCGCTGTCGAAATTTGAACAGGACATTTCTCCATGGCTTCTCAATTTCAAAGCTAATTCATTTAATGGAGTAACATCGTCACTGTCATTATAGTCCTCAAAATCAATAACTTTTGACCAAGATTTTTGAATAGTGGTAGTACGCACAGAATCCCAAGCTTGACTTACCCAGTAAATAACATTTTTCAGTGTAACCTTTCTCATCCCATTGATAATATCCTCCTTTTCTGTATATTCTAACAGATGTACGCCTATAATTTTTTTCAATGTTTTCGAGGATGCCTTGATCCATTGGTTGCATTATGCTGGTTACATTTGGAGTAAAAAATTTTCCAACAATGTCGCCCACATGAAGTCCTTCTTCAGGGTGAGAGGGGGCATTATCCATTAACAAAATTGCTTTAATAGGAAGACGGTTTCTGTTCAAAAATTTAGTCACGGATGGCACGAACTCTTCTTCAAACCAGTTAGTAAATAAGGTCGCATCCATCCATGCGCTCTTCTGACTTTTGTAATAGACTGATAGGGCTTTGGGTAAGATGTCTTTTAAAGCTCTTGGAAGTGCAGACTTGCCAATCACCATCAGTGGGATTTTGTGCTTGCCAGATGCATTGGAACATACCATTATAGTTAATCTTTCCTTACTTCGTTTGTGCCCAGGAGCTGATTTTTCCTGTCGAGATGCCAATGTTTTTGATGAAAGCATTTTATAATTCAGACCAGTTTCGTCACAGCTGTAAATTTGATCACATGTGTATCCACAATCTTCGATTTGCTTTTTAAAGTTCTGCTTAAAATTCTCAATTGATGACACATCAGCAGGAAGTTTTTCACCACATACAGTCAGTTGTCGTACACTGTACCGTTTTTTCCAGCGGTCAAGCCATCCAGAACTGGCGGTAAACTGATCTATCTCTGGGAATTGCCTACTAATCATTATTGCTTTCTGTTGTAAAATTGGACCTGACAGAGGCACACCTTTTGATCTCTGTTGGTTAAACCACATGAATAAAGCTTCGTTAACCTTTTCAGAGTCGCCGGTTTTCATTGATTTTCTTCCTGAGGACGAGGAGGCTTGATTTATATACACCACTCTTCTATTTTTGTGCGGTTTCTTTTCCAATCTCCAACTGTTACCTCACCTACTCCATAATCCCGTGCAACAACTTTAATTGTCTCTCCTGCTTCAATTCTTCTGATGGATTTTACTTCAATAAGAACGACGAGTCTTTTACGCTTGTTTTGCTCCATTATAATGCGACAAACAAAAATTCAAACAAAGCAGTTCGTATTAATTACACTTTACTACCAGAACTCCAACCAAATAAACTTTGAGTATACTTGTACTTCTCCGTAGTAAACGCTATAACGCACTGCATTCACGCAAATTTACATGCTGAAAGAGTCCAAAAACATAAATAAGGGAACCCCCCGCACGGGCCAGGGGGATTTCCCGAAGGCCCCGACGATTTTAAATGGAAATATGTACATACATATTTTAGAAGGTCGGTTAATACACAGCATAGACGCGCGTACCTCGGATAATCGCCACTCGGTTAATCGGGGTTCGACTGTATATATATATATATATATATATATATATATATATATATATATATATATATATATATATATATATATATATATATATATATATATATATTAAAGAAATCTGTCTTAATTAGAATCAATAAAATTAATTCATTAATCGTAAAGAAAGTTATTTAACATAAATACGGTAATAACAACAAAATGGTCATTATACAATTTAAGATTATTTTGTTAAAACCTGAATTAACCTGAGAAAATCGATTATTATATTAATTTTTTTTTTCCGATGGGAGACACAAACTTATTGTTATTTCCGATCTAGATTACGTCACATAATTCTCATTATTATTTTAATAATAATCCCCCTATTAACTTTCTCTTACAAATTCTCTAGAACTAATGAAGTAAAAACAACTATAGACTTTACGCATATTTAAGGTTTTATTATTATTAGAGACTGTCGCGTAAACCGTTTTAGTGTTCTGTACGGAACACTTATAAGATGACTTCGGTGTCTGTCTGTCTGTCTGTCTGTCACACCCGATTTTCTCCGAAACTATTTGTCATAAAAAGTTGAAATTTCGTATTATTATTGGAATTGATGGCCTCATCAAAGCCGTGTAGTTTTAAAGGTTAAATTTTGACTTAAGGGGTTAGTTTTGGGGGGTGAAATCGGAAGTGAAAAAAAATTTTTTTTACTAGATCATCGAGTGTGGTGTCAAATGAAAGCTTGTGAAAACACTAGTAAAAATTATATATAATGTAGTACTTGGACTCACCTTTCTTCGTATTATTTTTAAAAAGTCACGAAAAATCGCTGTCCCCCCCCCCCCCACTTATCTGGAAAAGTATTGATCAAAAAATTTTGAAAAAATTCTGGAATGTTCTCCACCGGCTGCAGATTGAACGAAAATTATTACGAATGCATTACCTTTAATAATTTATTTGGTATATAAAAAAAAATAAAAATTTCAAGGTCATCCGTTGTCAGTATAGATTGGAAACAAACGCTGTTGAAAACTCCTTTGGGGTGTGTTTTGTGAAGTCACTGATCATTTTATACCTCCGTAACAAAATTTTTTATTTTAAAAGCAATCAACGTACGAAACACTAATCATGCAAGTTCAGCTTGCACTAGACCGGTTATTTTTAAGTGAGTTAGTTCTGCTCTTTTTAACAATCACCTACCGTTACGTCATAGGAATAATTTTTGTTGATACCTGAATACTCTCTGCTGAGATATTTCTGCTACCTCCTTCTATCGCTAAGATCCGATAAGAGTTTAATAATTTTTACTTCCCTTGGGGTCGCTTGTAAACAAATAATGGTGGAGTACAGGGACGAGGATATGAAGCCGGGTTTTCTTTTGAAAATTCGATGCTTTGCCTGACGAGAAACTTTACGTAGAAACATCCAGCCAGCACAAACTTTTAATTGGGTAAAACCAGGTACGCATGCATGCTTGTTCTAGAAATACCGGATAAATTACGTTACCGATTTTTTTTATAATTTACCTAACATTAGGAAAGCCTGGATCATAAAATTTATAAACATATTCTGGCGGCAGTGACCACGATCCTCAACAGTATCTTTAAAAAAAAAAATCCTTTAGAACATAACGAGGCTGTAGGCTTGCGTTTAATTTTCTATTAAAATTTAGGTTTATTTTTGGATAGAGGGTGTTTATATATGTCAAAAAAAAATCCAATTCAGAGAACATCATGTATATTTACAAATCCCATGAGCTGTCAAATACCATTAAAAAAAAAACTAACCGTAACGTATTTGTTTTGCCGTATGAATAAAATATATTGTCAGTTAGAAACCTGATTGTAAATTCCACTAAAGTTTGTGTTACCGCTTTCTTAACCTTTGGTTGATATTTCACCTCTTTAATGTTATCATTTTGGCTTGCAGTTTTCTATGGGGTTCCTAGGTGAAAGCATTTAGATTAAATATTCGAAGCCCTGGGGCAAAAGTTCTGCAAAATATCTGTTGAAAATATATATATATATATATATATATATATATATATATATACATATATATATATATATATATATATATATATATATATATATATATATATATATATATATATACAGTCCCTGGCCAAATTATTAGACGCACACTGCAAGATTTCATGTAAAATATTAATTACCGAGTGATATTGTACCGTTTTATTATTGTAAATTGATTTGTTTTTTATTTTTATATTATCCAATCAATTACCTATTTATTTGACATAAATAAAACAGCATTAATTTAGAAAAGCATAAGTTTATTAAGTTTTAAAGAAAAGTGAAATTAATGTTAGTAAAAGTCAATATTTAGTTGAGCCACCTTTAGCCGCTATCAAAGCTTCAATTCTGCGCGGCATGCTATCAATGCAAGATTGTACTGTCTCCTGCATTTGAGGATGATGATTCCACACATGAATAATCTTTTCTAGGAGCTGGATTTTGTTGGTAATCACATCTTTAGCCACTTCTCTTTTCATCAGCTCCCACACATTTTCAATGGGGTTCATATCAGGGCCAATCCAACAGAGGAATATTTTTTTCTGCCAAAAAAGCTTTAACAGACCGAGCAGTGTGGCAGGGAGCTCCATCTTGCATGAAAGTGAATGGTTCCCCATTTAGAAACCATTCTCTGAGCTGCGGAATCAACCGATTTTGTAATACTTCTTTGTACTGATCTTGCCTCATTATTCCTTTGACGACGTACAGACGTCCAGTGCCCTTGTCGCTGATGACTGACCAAATCATCACTTTGGTGGGATGTTTAACCGTCGGGACGACACAATCAGGATGAAAATTTTCTCCATGACGACGACGCACATACTGAGCTTTATTCTGCAAAAATTTCGAATGTGCTTTCGTCACTGAAGCAGACCTGTCAAAAATAGGAAAAATATATAAACTTCCATGTTTATTTGCTTTATTTAACTGAAAATGATAATAATGTATCAATTATTGATTAAATTGCTGTATCTTACCGATCTCCAGAAGTCCACATCTTTGTCTTGCCATTGTTTGGCCCACTTCAGGCGCTTTGCTTTCATTGCCGCTGTTAACTTGGGCTTCCTGGCGGGGCGACAAGCCTTAAAATCTAATTCTTTCAATTTTCTTCGAACAGTGCGCTCAGAAGCATTTACGCTAGCATCCTGGAGTGGTAGCAAATCTGTTTTCTACACAAATTTTCTTCAAACATCTCTCTGACCGTGGAGTGAAAATTGATTTTCTACCGCATCTTTTCTTACTTTTCGGGCTTAATTCCTTCCCTGACTCAATTTTCTTTTTTATGCGTCGTACACTAGCTTCAGAAACCTCCAATCTTCGTGATATTTCTCGGTTTGTAAATGTTTTCGCAACCACAAGGGCCTTCACTTCAGCTTTTTTACGTGGTGAAAGATCGCCTTTTCTACCCATAATGAAAATAGTCCAATTACTTTTTTATAACACTGCGTACAAAATAAACTAATAACTGAGCAGTATAAAACTGTTAAACAAACAATCACAGTCCATAAAGCCACAGAAAACACGTCCGTACCTGACTCGATTCTGATCGCGACTGATACAGGTTTGTACTTGTTTACGTTCATGTATCACTTTGTCAACACAGTGTTGCCATATGTTAAAAATAAATACAAATATGTAGTCTCCAACAATTCTTTTAAATAAAAATCAATAATATTGTAGTTTAAATATACCATTATTGCATAAAAACTCTTAAGAAACATAAAATTACTAAAAAAAATACAGTGCGTCTAATAATTTGGCCAGGGACTGTATATATATATATATATATATATATATATATATATATATATATATATATATATATATATATATATATATATATATATATATATACGAGGCTGGTTTGAAAAGTCCGTACAAAAATAAAAACTACTTATGTGTTTGGGGTAAACCTTTTTTATTTTTCGACATAGTCTCCTTTTAGGCTTATACACTTCGTCCAACGATGTTCTAGTTTGTTGATCCCTTCCGAATAATAAGATTTGTCCAAGTCTGCAAAATATCCATTAATTTCTGCAATCACCTCCTCGTTTGAATAAAATCTTTGTCCCGCCAGCCATTTCTTCAAATTGGGGAACAAATAGTAGTCCGAGGGAGCCAAGTCTGAAGAATAGAGGGGATGTGACACGAGTTGGAATCCTATTACCATAACAACTGCTGAGGTGTGTGCTGGTGCGTTGTCGTGATGGAAAAGGACTTTCTTCTGGGCCAATCGCAGGCGTTTTTCTTGCAGCTCGGTTTTCAAACGGTCCAATAACGATGAATAATATTCACCTGTAATAGTTTTACCCTTTTTCCAGATAGTCGATGAGGATTATCCCTTGCGAATCCCAAAAGACAGTCGCCATAACCTTTCCGGCCGAAGGAACGGTCTTCGCCTTTTTTGGTGCAGATTCCCCCTTGGTAACCCATTGTTTAGATTGTTGTTTGGTCTCAGGAGTATAGTAATGTATCCATGTTTCATCCCCAGTAACGAAATGACACTTAAAGTCCTCCGGATTCTTTTGGAACAGCTGCAAACCATCCTTGCAACACACTTGGTCAAGCGTGAGCAATCGCGGCACCCATCTTGCGGATACCTTTATCATGTCCAAATGTTTATGCAAAATATTATGTACCCGTTCAGTCGAGATGCCCACAGCACTAGCAATCTCACGCACCTTAACTCTTCTGTCATCCATTACCATATCATGGATTTGATCAATGATTTCTGGAGTCGTAACCTCCACAGGCCGTCCAGAACGTTCAGCGTCACTTGTGCCCATATGGCCAGTCCGAAAATTTTGAAACCACTTATAAACTGTTCTAATCGAAGGTGCTGAGTCACCATAATGTTTATCAAGCTTCTCTTTAGTCTCCTGAGGCGTTTTGCCTTTCATAAAGTAATGTTTAATCACCACACGAAATTCTTTTTCGTCCATTTCTTGAAAATCACTCGACTTCCTTGATTCACACGAATGCCAAACACAAAGAAATAGACCAATATGGCTGAAACTTGGTGTGCGTTCATTCAAGAGATGCTACTAACTAAACATGACCTCGATAGGTGCCGGTGGCGCCATCTCTCGGACTTTGCACGGACTTTTCAAACCAGCCTCGTATATATATATATATATATATATATATATATATATATATATATATATAATATATATATATATATATATATATGTTATGAAATCCATTGCATATATTGAAATGGGTGGCTCGTGAGGCCATGTAGAAGCACATTCAATATTTTTTTTCAAATTCGAAAATTTTTGAAAAACTGAAAAAAAAAAACAAAACCCCTTTGTATCAAATATTTACAAAACCAACCCGCTCATGAAAGACCGACCTTGGCCTTGGTAAGGCGCCGGAGCAACTAGATCAATCTCCCTTAACAGCTCTAGTTTTCAAGTAACAGTTTTCAAGTAGGGGGAGTAGAGCAAATCGACTCGTAAATAAAAATATATTTTCGTATACAAGAATATCTAACATTGGGAGTGGACTTTCCACCGTTCAGAAAAAAAGTTTTATGATGAAATATTCAAAAAAATGAGACAGAATCCTAAATTGGAGAAACGCACACCTTCTGAGAGTGTTGTCACCATTCTAGGCACTGGCTATATTAACTCAAACTGTAAAATGTAAAACTTGTGAAATTGATGAAACATTTTATAAGCATCGTAATACTTGAAAATAAAGTGTTACTTCTGCTTGATGGACATACAACGCATTCGATTTTTTTTCTTTATTATTGAGATCCGCTATTTTTTATTTAACAGCTGTTTGGGGGCAAAGTAAAAACAGAAATTCTAATAGATTTTTCTCTGAACTTTTTCAAGACAAATACCCAAATGGTAAACCATTTTTTTTATTTACCTTAAATTGTTACCTTATTGGTTGGTTATATTTTTGTATAATTCGTTTGGGTCATTTTATTTAACTTGAATTGTGCTGTGTGCAATGTACATCTACACGAAATAAATGTACCTTAAATGTGTAATGGATCTCGATATAAAATATCGTAAGTTGTCCGTGACCAATTTAAAACTTAACCCAACTGTACCAGTGACACAATCTATCTCACTTCCTGCTATATTTTGTACTTTCTGTAAAATGTTTCATCCCTATGTCAGTCCATCTCTGTTGAAAAAAATATTGTCCTTTACGACACCTTACCCCCGTAATTGGTAAATATTCACTGAAAAGAAAACATCGCAGTTACTTTAATCTTTGGAATGTGAATAACAAAGGAGCCGCAAATCTTTCGGTTTTAGAGAAGAAAAATATTTTAATATTAATTTTAATCAAATTTATTTGAGAAAAGCTGATTGACGGGAGAGAAAAAATCGAGAATAACATGTCATCAAGAGAACACTTAAAACACTTTTTGCATTACCAATTTGTAATATTTCACAAAAAAAGCACTTTTTTCATAATACTCTTCAGTATGTAAACGAATAGTTTTGTTGCCAGAGATTTAAAGGTTAGATTGTCGCTGACAGCAGTGTCATTTCTCTTAAATGACGTATTCAATTATATGTCGCATGTTGTCTGGAATTATCTTGTCTTATGTACAAAAAAATACCATGCATTGCACTGCAAGATGATATACGACTAGTTAGCAACTGGTGCACAGCTAACAACTTACCTCTAAATGCCGAAAAATGCTACAAAATGACGTACGCTAATAAAAAGACCCTAACTCAATCTGACTATAAGTCTTGAGATATTGAAGGATTTAAAATCCATCAGGGACCTTGGCGTAGTTTTTGACGAGCGCCTATCTTTTTCGGAACACATAAATCAGGTTTACAAGAGCGCAATGCAAACGCTGGGATTCATATTTAGAAACTCTCGTGATTTCTCAAACATTGATACAATTAAATCTCTGTACTTTGCATATGTTCGCTCAAAATTAGAATGCGCAGCAATAGTATACACTCAAAGTACACTTTCCAAATAGAAGGGATACAACGGAAATTTTTAAAATTTCTCATATATAAGATGGAGGGTGTTTTCCCACCACGAGGCTCGCCACAGGAAACTCTGCTTCGCAGATTTCAAATGTCGTCATTGGCCGATCGTCGCAATTTTATGCTGGTTTTGTTTTTGTTTAAAATTTGCAACTCATCTATCGACTGTCCCTACTTATTGTCAAAATTAAACTTTAACGTACCATCTCGTGCGTTAAGACATTATCCCGTGTTCAACTTACCGTTCCATGCTTCCAATTTTCAGTTAAAAAGCCCCCTTTTTCAAGCTATGAAGATTTTTAATGTTAATTGCAACGACCTTGATATTACCAATCTAAAATCTTCTCAGTTTTTGAAGGTTGCACGGGATCGTTGTCTTGGGAATATTATTAACTAATATTGTAGCGTATATTATTGGAGCTGAAACTTAATATTGTAATGTGTTTATCCTAACAGATTCGTTTAGATTTAACTTCGCTTTAGTCACATTGTCTTGTTAATGGATGTATTTATCTGTTAGACAATAAAGATTATTATTATTATTTTCTTTCTCCTTCTTTCTCACATTTGGTCAATGTGGTTCCATGTTTGGCTGACGGGCGCAAACCAAGTCAGCACAAACGCATTACCATTGTGTATTAAGGAATGACCTGACAATGTTACATGTTTTCAAAATCACTGACTTCTGAATGTTTTTGTGTATGTTTATGTTGAGTCCTAATTGTACTAAGTGTGGTGTGAATGTTGTTGGTGTAAGGCCTGTGGCTGATATAATGAGGGGGACAATGATGACTTTTTCTTGTTTCCCTAGCCTTTTTATTTCCGTTGCAAGGTCTGTGTATTTGGAAATTTTTTCTGTGTATTTCGTTTGGATGTTTGTGTCGTTAGGGACAGCTGTGTCAATTAGATAGGTGACTTTTTCTTTTTTGCACTGAAAAGTAATATCGGGTCTATTGGCAGAGACTGTTTTATCTGTATGGATACTGATGTCCCAGTAGAGTTTGTAATCTTTATTTTCAAGTACGGATGTTGGTGTGTATTTGTAGTAGGGATCTGTGTTTTCTATGAGCTTGTATGTTGTGGCTAGTGCTTGGTGAACTACTTTTGCCGCTGAGTCATGTCTGGCTGTGTTTTCCAGCTAATATTTTACATCCGCTTGTTATGTGTTCGATCGTTTCTTTCTGCTGGTGGCATTTTCTGCATCTGTCTTCTGTAATAGTTGGGTCTTTGATGATATGCTTTTGGTAGTTTCTGGTTAATATGACTTTATTCTGGATGGCAAGTAAGAAGCCTTCTGTTTCCGGGAATAGCTGCCCATCCCGCAATCAGGTGTATGATTGTTTTTTATTTACGTGGTCTTGTTCTATGTGGTATCTGTGTTTTCCGTGGAGTGTTTTTTCTGACCACGTTTTTCATCTTTTCCTGTTGTAATTGGGTGTGACTGTGTGTATCTGCTGGGTGGTCTACCCGGGATAAGTCGAGTGGGGTATAGTTTTTGTCTGCTTTGACTGTTGCTGTATGGAGGCTGGTTTGCTTGGTGTGAAAGAATTTCCTAAGTGCTTGTATTTATTTTGTGTGTAATGACCTGATGTCTATAATTCCTCTTCCTCCTGCCTTCCTCTCGATGGTAAGTCTTTCTTTGCATGCGTTGGGGTGTAATTTCCTGTATTTGGTGAATTGAGATCGTATAAGGATGTGAATATTTTCTATGTCTGTTTGTGACCATTTGATGATACCAAATGAATATGTGAGTATAGGTATAGCGAACGCGTTGATGGCTTTAGTGAGATTCTTAGAGTTGAGTTTTGTTTGTAAAAGTTTCGTCAGTCTGTTTTGGAATTCGGTTCTGAGCTCTGTTTTGATGTGAGTGTGGTTCAGTTTGGTGCTTTGTTGGAAGCCTAGATATTTGTATGTTTCTTTGTCGAACATGTTATTGAGTGTTTCATTGTTGATGGCTTCTGTCTCATGGTAGCCCTTCCACTGGCCTTTGTTGATATGGAGCACTTTGCATTTACTTATACCAAATTCCATATTGACATCTAAGGTGAATATTTCTGTGATTTTGAGGAGTTCTTTCAGCTGTGTTTTTGTGGCAGCGTAGAGTTTTATGTCATCCATATATAGGAGGTGGTTTATTTTATGTTGATTCACTTTTTGGTGTCTGATGTTGAAGCCATGCTCTGTTCTGTGCAGTATATTTGAGAGTGGATTGAGACAGAGGCAAAACCATAGAGCGCTGAGCGAGTCTCCCTGAAATATACCCCGTCTGATGTACAGCTCTTCTGTTTGGATGCGTTCGGTTTGTTATTATTATATTTATGGTATTATTATTATTATTATTATTAAATTGATCGGATTTATAACGTTATTTTATTACGTATAAATACAAAAATTAGCTTAAAATAAATTGGGGTTCAGAAATATCGCAAAAAGCAATTATAAATACGGTAATAATTTAGTAAATTCGTCCAAATAAGACGCGGGACCGTTTTACGCCAACTCTTACCGTACGCTGTCGTGCTTTCGATACGTCTCTATTGCATGCCCAACAGATACACCGTCTGTAAAGTTGATTCTTTATCTGAATATAATTTATAGTCGGTTAATTTCATTGGTCATAATCAGCGGGAAAGTGAGATCCGATGAATATTATAATTTCAGTCGTGTTTTGGCGTTTCCTTCGTAAAGAATATCCTTTGAAAGTTATATTCCTTAGTGTCAGTGTTATTTTAAATTTTATTTTTGTCTAAAAAGAGCCGTGTCATTATTATTTACAAAAAAGTTCTTCTTTCTCACATTTGATCAATGTGGTTCCATATTTGGCTGACGGGCCAAAGCCAAGTCAGCACAAACGCTATTACCATTATGTATTAAGGAATGACCTGACAATGTTACATGTTTTCAAAATCACTGACTTCTGAATGTTTCTGTGTATGTTTGTGTTGAGTCCTATTTGTATTAAGTGTGGTGTGAATGTTATTGGTGTAAGGCCTGTGGCTTATATAATGAGGGGAACAACGATGACTTTTTCTTGTTTCCATAGCCTTTTTATTTCCGTTGCAAGGTCTGTGTATTTGGAAATTTTTTCTGTGTATTTCGTGTGGATGTTTGTGTCGTTGGGGACCGCTATGTCAATTAGATCGGTAACTTTTCCTTTTTTGCACTGAAAAGTAATATCGGGTCTATTGGCGGAGAGCTGTATGGATGCTGATGTCCCAGTAGAGCTTGTAATCGTTATTTTCAAGTATGGATGTTGGTGTGTATTTGTAGTATGGATCTGTGTTTTCTATGAGTTTATATGTTGTGGCTAGTGCTTGGTGAACTACTTTGGCAGCTGAGTCATGTATGGCTGTGTATTCTGTTCCGGCTAATATTTTACATCCGCCTGTTATGTGTTCGATCGTTTCTTTCTGCTGGTGGCATTTCCTGCATCTGTCTTCTGTAATAGTTGGGTCTTTGATGATATGCTTTTGGTAGTTTCTGGTTAATATGACTTTATCCTGGATGGCAAGTAAGAAGCCTTCTGTTTCGGGGAATAGCTGCCCATCCTGTAACCAGGTGTATGATTGTTTTTTATTTACGTGGTCTTGTTCTATATGGTATCTGTGTTTTCCGTGGAGTGTTTTCTCTGTCCACGTTTTGATCTTTTCCTGTTGTAATTGGGTGTGACTGTGTGTGTCTGCTGAGTGGTCTGCCCGGGATAAGTCGAGAGGTGTGTAGTTTTTGCCTGCTTTCACTGTCGCTGTGTGGAAGCTGGTTTGTTTGCTGTGAAAGAATTTTCTAAGTGCTTGTATTTGTTTTGTGTGTAATGATCTGATGTCTATAATACCTCTTCCTCCTGCCTTCCTCTCGATGGTAAGTCTTTCTTTACATGCGGTGTGGTGTAATTTCCTGTATTTAGTGAATTGAGAACGTATAAGGATGTGAATATTTTCTATGTCTGTTTGTGACCATTTGATGATACCAAATGAATATGTGAGTATAGGTATAGCGAACGTGTTGATGGCTTTAGTAAGATTCTTAGAGTTGAGTTTTGTTTGTAAAAGTTTCGTCAGTCTGTTTTTGAATTCGGTTCTGAGCTCTGTTTTGATGTAAGTGTGGTTGAGTTTGATGCTTTGTTGGAAGCCTAGATATTTGTATGTTTCTTTGTCCAACATGTTATCGAGTGTTTCATTGTTGATGGTTTCTGTCTCATGGTGGCACTTCCATTGGCCTTTGTTGATGTGGAGCACTTTGCATTTACTTATACCAAATTCCATATTGACATCTAATGTGAATATTTCTGTGCTTTTGAGGAGTTCTTTTAGCTGTGTTTTGTCATCCATTTATAGGAGGTGGTTTATTTTATGTTGATTCACTTTTTGGTGTCTGAGCCATGCTCATTTTTATTATTATTACCAAAAGTTCTTCTTTCTCACATTTGATCAATGTGGTTCCATGTTTGTCTGACGGGCCAAAACCAAGTCAGCACAAACGCTATTACCATTCCGTATTAAGGAATGACCTGACAATGTTACATGTTTTCAAAATCACTGACTTTTGAATTTTCTGTGTATGTCTGTGTTGAGTCCTAATTGCACTAAATGTGGTGTGAATGTTATTGGTGTGTAAGGCCTGTGGCTGATATAATGAGGGGGACAATGATGACTTTTTATTTCCGTTGCAAGGTCTGTGTATTTGGAAATTTTTTCTGTGTATTTCGTTTGGATGTTTGTGTCGTTAGGGACAGCTGTGTCAATTAGATAGGTGACTTTTTCTTTTTTGCACTGAAAAGTAATATCGGGTCTATTGGCAGAGACTGTTTTATCTGTATGGATACTGATGTCCCAGTAGAGTTTGTAATCTTTATTTTCAAGTACGGATGTTGGTGTGTATTTGTAGTAGGATCTGTGTTTTCTATGAGCTTGTATGTTGTGGCTAGTGCTTGGTGAACTACTTTTGCCGCTGAGTCATGTCTGGCTGTGTTTTCCAGCTAATATTTTACATCCGCTTGTTATGTGTTCGATCGTTTCTTTCTGCTGGTGGCATTTTCTGCATCTGTCTTCTGTAATAGTTGGGTCTTTGATGATATGCTTTTGGTAGTTTCTGGTTAAT